>JAUZTA010000004.1:10056650-10069771 GCA_034780835.1 Ctenochaetus striatus
GCTGGTAATAAAAGTCAAAGGAAGCAAAGAGAAAACTGCTTATAATACATTTAAATTCTAAATCAATACAAAATCATTACTACTCTACTGGCTTATTACTGACTTATCAAAGACACTTAGACCACCTGCACCCAGTCTATTTGTTGTTATTCCAAACTAAGACCATACAATCACTAGAGTCCACTTTCATGCAATTCTTTCAGACAGAAATTGCATTCATAAAAAACCATAAGGACAGAGGCAAAATGACCTTTGTTGCAATGGACAGCTCTCATTTGTTCTGTATTCCAACTACATTACAACTTGTCATTGACCTGCTGTAAACATCCCCTCTTGACACTAAAACCCACACACTATACACTCTTCTTTTAAAGTCCCACTTCAATGTTCACAGTGCAGGAGTACATTAAATAGGTTTAAATACTTCTCTCTGAATGCAATCTTTTCCTTATTACTGCGCTCAACTGAACACAGTACCCTTTGCTTGATGAGTAGGCCTGCTGTCGAGCTTAATGTTCAATTCAGCGTTCCCACACACAAACAAACACGATTGTTTAAAGCCAGAGAGCACTTGCCGGTAATTGAGGAGTGCAAGCGCCCTCAACTAGGACGAAGGCCTTGGCTGCACACGCGCCTGCTTTTTGGTTAGGCTGTAATGAACATTTCTATATGCAAAGCCATGGCCATAAAGGAGAGTGCTTCAACAGCTATAAGCTCCAAAATGGGAGGATAGGTGATTACTCAGTGCTGAGGTTATCCAATGGTGGATTACTTAATAGCACCTTATCTACATAATGTTATGGCAGCCACACAGCTGGGGGAGCTAGTTTCCTGTTACTTATCTGATGCTGATCCAGCTGTTTACAAATGATCTGCTTTGTGAAATCTTTTTTTTTCTTTTTTGTTTTACTGTTTTATGTTAGCTGTTTGTAGTTTAACAGTTTCTACTCTTGTGTCCTGTAACTCGAGGGCTTAGGGCAACACGGTCAGGTATAAATGACTGTCTACATGCAATATGATACCCACCAAATTTCCACCTCCAGGTTCTCCAGGCTCACCCTTAGGACCTGGAGGTCCCTGCGGCCCCATCACTCCACCAGGGTCCCCCTACAAACAGGAAGAGAGACAGTATTCAGATGCTAATTGAAAAATGCAAAATGTCTGAACGACTCTGTCATCTCAACAATGCAAAGGATGTGTCGTATTATACACAGAACGAGCACCAAGGAAGAGTCTGAAAGATAAGCAGGGCAGACACCATTTAGTAGGATCACTTTGCACATCAAAAGCCTATGTTTTACATTAAGATTGTTTGTTAGACTGCATTGACCAATACAAGACTATTAAGTGTTTGGGTTAAAAAATTACTGGCCACAAGGCAGAAACTTCAGTATTTGATTTCTGTTTTATACCTAAAATATATTTAGTGATTCCTGTCAAAGATAAAGTTTCTTCTAAATATCTTACTGCCTCCCCCCATGTGTAAAATAAACATGCACTATGATGTTTTAGTGCCTTGTCTTTTGGCAACATTAAGTGACACAGCCGTATAGAGGGAAATAGTTGTTCGGGTCTTTGCTTTTGTCTAGACTCTAGACTAAAAAATCTCAAAAATCTATTGGATGTGTTGCCACAAAATTTGTTACACACACATTAAGGATTAATCCTTTATCCAATTTACCCAATAATTTAGTTTATGACCAAATACCTTCTAAGCTAATGACATTTGCATAAGCTCCTTTGGTAATTTCTCTTCGGTGCTAATTAGCAAATGCCAACATAGTAAACATGGTGTTATGCTGTAAATCACCTGCTAAAAACCTGCATGTAGGCTCTGTCACTGTGTGGATGTTAACAGCCTGACGTCAGCATGTAGCTAAAAGCTCCATTGTGCCTAAGAACAGCCTCATAAAACCAAAGCGTGCCTATTTTTTCTTCATATGTTTGTTGCTTTCAGCTACTTGAAAAACCCCCCATAAAAACCAAAACTTGCTCTTTTGTCACTTAAGTTCTGTATGGCTCAAACAAACAAGTTATATTGTGCTTTCAGAGGCGCTTTTAGGAAGATTTATTTCACATATCCACAGAGCTATTCTAAAGGTAGGGACCCTGTTTGCAGTCTCTTTGCTAGGCTAAGCTAGCTCCTGGCTCCTGGTTTCATATTTAGCGTGCAGACATAGCTTGTTTTTTACATGTATTTATGCATAGACCGCCACATGAATGCACAAGCAGAACCGTCTCTTGCATCAGCACAGCCAAGATGACAAAGGGGGATTACGAGTATGAATGGATGTAGGAGGCTTAAGCACTTAGGTTTATTTCTCTGCCCTAGAGTGTAACAGAGTGACTCCAGTGGGTGGGGAGTCCTGAGTACAGCTTCCTCTATTCTGACAAGTGACAGACCCCATCAAACATGCATGTCAACCGTGCACTTTTCCACTTTCGGCACAGTATTTGGCACATGCCCTACTGCAAGAAAAAAAAAAATTATGCACAAATAACAGTAGTCAGAAGCATCAAAGGCGAGAGCACAAAGTTACAACATGATTGAGGATGGCACGCAGGGCGAGTAACCTGAAAGGTGTCTTCACAAGTTGTCTAGCATGTTCAACCTGTGATAAAACATCATAGCTTCATATTTTTTCTTTGAGGTGAGAACTTGATTTGAAGTTTACCTACCTTTTCTCCTTTCGGGCCATCTCTCCCCGGCACTCCTCCCTCCCCCGGCGAGCCCTGTAAATAGTGGTGAAAAGAGACACATCTATCACCGGGCCTTCATCTCGCACACACATTTATCTCCTCCTCCTCACTGCTTCAGCAGGCTGCCGTGTTCCAACATAATTTCCCTTAGCCAGGATTTATGAAATGCCTCTTTTCCCTCCCTGCTTTTGAGTAAAGACAGATGCTCATTACCGAAGCAGGTGTGGAGAACAGATTGGGCCTCTGCCTTACGTTCCTGGCATAAAGCGCATAGATTTGCCACTTTCCACTAATTAATTCTTAAATTTGATTACTGATCGTCTGTGCAAAAAATTCTGGACTTTTCTTCCTACTTCCTCAGTGTCCCTGCCTGTTGACATTTATCTGTTTATGTCTCTCTTTCATTTTGGCGGAGCGGGCTAGAGAGCAGAGGATATGGCAAGGTGATAGAAAAAGCAATAAGAGAAGGAAGGCTTAACATGAAGTGCTCCTGTAGAGTGCCAATATACTTACTGACTCGCCCGGGAGTCCTGGGAGTCCAGGCAGGCCTTGCTTCCCCTGGCAAAACACAAAGAAAAACCAATACTTTGGGCTATTTTCCCTCTTTGTTTGGTGACAGAAGTGTCTGGGCTTTTAAATGTTATAGCCCAGCCAACTGCAGTGTAGGCACTGACTTTCAAGAGCATTTTAAATAGCAGTGTTGTTAAGTGCTGCCCCTGCTGCCTTTGTAATAAACCACTGTTGGCTTCATGACAATTACAGTAGGTTAGCATGCACATTATTTCAAATTAAGGCTTTTATCCTGGTTATGCTGTTAGTCTGGATCAGCTGTTTATATGCATTTTCCATTTTTTTCACTTATTGTTGTCTTTGTATGCATGGATGAACTGAACGATCCACATATTACCATGGAAACTGAGCTTATGTCTAATGATAACCGAGAGAAGGAGTACACAAGCATCAGTATCCTGGCTGTTGTCTTTAAATTCTCCTCTACATGACTGTTGAAAAAAGGTATCTGCCAGCGTGTGAGTTTTCATAAAACAATAACAAACCCTTTTAAAAGGATGCTGTCTTTTTATCTGTGTTTTTATCAGCTTATTTCATTTAAGTGTTTGTGTTTACAGTGAATGCATTAATACATCTGTAAGCTAAGCATTAATTTGTTTAAAGTATAACATGCAGTTACTTCTTGGGAATAAAAAACACAGATGTCAGATGTTCCACTTTCAGTATGTTATGATCAAGTTTTATTTTAAACTGAGCACTTTATCAGCTCTCACAGTTCAATACTACTAGGTATTTTTCATTGCATATCCATAGAATCTGCAGATATAATCAGTGGAGAGAAGTCAGGGTAACATGGTGCTCCGAGAAGTTATGGGTTCAGCTCCTAACTTAGGGGAACCTTGTTAGTGGCCAGGAGGTAACGTGATGATCCATGCTGGACTTGAACTGACAACACTCTACTTAAAAAGTCAAGTCCAGGTGGACTAATCAACTGCCACCCAAAAAGCAGAGAGCTACAAAAAACAGCATCAAATTATCTCCAGTATTTTTATTAAGATCTGAATCATTTTTCAGTTCTTTTATGGCCTTGACTGGAGTTCTGCTTGCTGCTTGTGTTGTTTATGTTCAGTAGGCTTCAGGTGTTTCTGCTTCACATTCTTTAGGCGGCACAGCAGACGTTACATAAATACAATAAAGACTCACCTCCGGGCCTTGATCTCCCTTCAGTCCAGGCGGTCCTATGATTCCCTATTACATCACAACAAAAAAGGGGGAGGAGGCAGAAAGAGAGAAAAATCAGACTTTTAAGAGGATATTTAAGTTATTATCACAATACCACTAGACTATACAGTTTACTACTGAGAAAAAGCTTGGAGTATGCACTGAATTTCTTTTTCAGTTCAAAGTACAGTAGACACTAAAGGTTTGCTGGAGAAACATTAAAGTCAAGAACAGACAGTGAATGAAGCTTCACTTAATTCTCAACTTGAGAGTATTCCTCTGGTATGATGCTAAACTTTTTATGCCCTCTGACAACAGAAAACAGAACTAAAAAAAACAAAATAGATGTCTACAGTATACTGTCAGGCATATTCCATGTCCACTGTCTAGCACGAGAATCATTCTACTGTAAGAAAATAATCTTTTTTTTTAACAATAAAAATAGCTTTAACCAACAGTCTGTTAACTCTTTACAGTTTTACTCTGTTGTGACTGCTGCTGCACAGATGCAGAAAAGAGCCTCATGGATCAGTATTCAGTGGACATAAAGGATTCATATAAACCTTATTTTGTTGGTAGCGGATATCAGTGCTCAAGATTTAGCGCAAGTGCTATGTCTTCAGTGAGTTACCTTGAGACCTTGTGGCCCTTGAGCTCCTCTCTCCCCCTGCAGGATGAAAACGAGATAGAGAACCATCATTTCTAAAGGTGTGCACAAAGGAAAGCGGTCAAATAAGCCGTTCTTCCTGCTGACTGGAGAAAGGTTTCAGTAAAAACTTTCCTCAAGAATCTTCAGGAAGTTAGCTTTCATTCTGTGTGAAGGTTAAGAACATGGAGTATTTCCTTTGCCAAGTTTCCGTCTTTGTTTTGTGAATGGGAATTTGATCAAAGCAACTTATTCAAATTAATTTGACCTCTAAAATACAATTTATTAGCATTTTTTGTGCCTTTACATCACTTGTTATGGCCATTATGGCTTACTGTTTGGTTTGGATGTGTAGCATGACTGTAACATCAATCAGGAAACTGGAAGATTCTTGTGTCTAAAAGTGTACATGTTTTTCTTTTTCATTTAGCCAACAGCCTTTGGACATTTGGCCTTCAGCTGCATCAGTGGTCTTTGTATACATCTGTTGCTTTGAGGTCCAAACAATAATTGTGTGCCAATGTATTGTGTGCTCCACCTCTGCATAAAGCATACAGAACAAAGCCCAGAACAGCGGGCGATGTTCAATTGTTCTTGCCGGAATCAAATGTAAACACTGCCTTTGCTGCTGTTGCATAAACAATGAAAGCATTTGTCATGCTGTTGTGCATAATGTCAAATGTTAATTCTAGTTTCTTTGGGTTAAATTACCTCTTAGTTATAAATAATAATGATTAAGGATACAGTTACCTGATCTCCCTTCTCTCCCTTTTTGGCCCCCTCCTTTATTTCATCCTCAAACAGAAGAGAAAACAGAACACTTCAAAATCTAACTGAAGTGTACTTCGTGTGCAATTTGAAGAGGAGCCAAAGAAAATGAGATGCCATACATAAACATTTCAAGTTTTCGTGATATAAACAGCTGCTTACGGTTCCAGAGAGCTGTCTTAATCCGTGCGCTGTCATCACCTGGAAGTAATGAAAAAAGACACAGCGTTCTCTGAAAAGTCTCCACTAATCTTACAATTACTGAAAGTGAAAATCATGAGAAAACTCCTCTTGTTGACTGTTAGATATAGAAGCAACAATTTCTCAATTCACAAATATATTTGTCCAACGTGAATCTCTTATTACAAATCCGAACCCAGGTGCGATTAGAAGAGGAATGCATTACTTCTCAGAGAGATTGTTTTTGTTGTTTGGATTTTAATTAAAGCTCAGCAATGCATGGAGAGCAGACGAAACTGAATCAAACAAAAGGCAAAAGGTCAAAACCAACCATGAAAGATCAACTAATGCCTGAAACTGCATTGTGTCAAGACAAGAAATGTCCACATGAGATCCCAAAACAAAGCAGCAGTCACCTGCATTGAAAGCATTTCTTTACATTATCCTCATGTAGAATAAGAATAAGAATAAAATCAAGGATCTCATTAAGACCTGGCACTGTAAATGCACCCTGAGAACACTTGGGATTATGTTATTAAATGGCCACAGTAAGTGACCACAGTGAACACAAATGTGCTTGCAAATACATATTTAATACTCAAATGTAATAACAGAGATTTGTTTAGCATTTCAGTTGTCTAAGGTCTTTTTGCATTGCTTGAAAAATAAATAAGTTGGCCTTTGAATGTAGTTGAATGCATTGTTGCCAGTTGTCAGTGTCCATAAAGCTCTAAAACAAAAGGAGAATGGCAATGAAAGAAAATGCCTTATTCTGCTGAAGAATTGAACTGAAGCCAGTTTTGTAATAGTCTGCTATAAGAAGTTTGAATCACAACGCTTCACAAAGCTCTTTATATGCTACACAGTTAGAGTGTTAACTTGATATACTGTCTTTTTTGTAAGTTAACTCATTTAGTGCTAACTTCCTGTGGCATAAAAAGTTTAATTTTAAGTTCAACATACTTGGGGCAAATTCTAGACTGAAAAAAAAAAAACACAGAAGAAATCAGAAGGCTAAATTCCATAAAAACGCCGGACATCAGACCGGCTCCAGTGTGCATGGATTTCAGGCTGACTGGTGCACATACACAAAGCTGTGTCAAAATAAGTCTTGAGAAAAGCCATAACTATTGATACTCTAAAACACCAGTTAAAAGTAAAGTACACTGAAGATGTGTGCAGATGCTTCAGTTGGACTCGTGACTTTATTTCAGTGCTTAAGAGAAATACTTATACTTGATGGCATGAGCAAATTTAGATATAAACTGAAGATGAAATGCAAAATAAGATGTTGGTGTAAACTACACAAAAGGCCTCATAAGTGAGACCAGTGGTTAAGGCCCAATGCATTAAAAACTGAGCAAAGCAATACAGAGAGAAAATCTAATTATCTGTCTGCAATCATCAGCTCATTACATCTAAATGTCCTCGGGCCCTCTGTTTTGTTAACCACATGTTTGACCCTTGTACGCAATTATAACCAGTTCAGTCTTTGGTGGGTTTTGGCATAATGATAAGAGAAGCAAGAGATCATTGAGGCCATCTTGTTGCTGAAAACTATATTAAGTGAGGAAAATATTGACGCCTCCATGCAGCGCTGAATATGTAAATCATGAAGGTCCCAGAACACAGAGGATGGTGTTCAAGCAGGTCAGGAGGAGGGAAGAAAGTCAAGGAAGGCATCAAAAAGTGCACGGTCTCTTAAAAAAAAAACAAGGTGCTCGCTGTTAAAACTAAATAACACAAAAGAAAAATGTGATCAAAAACAAAGTCTTATTTATTAACAGTAATCAAAACCAGCAGGAAGGAGGTGTGTGAGCAGATGTTAATGGTTTGCAAGCCTCTCTCTCTCTTTCTGTCTTTCGCTGTCTCCTTCGTTGTCCCTTTACTTCCCTCTCATTTCCTTTTCATCTGTTGATTGCTACAATAAAAAGTTAAACTGGATTAGGCACAAAACTTCTATTTACAACCATGAAAAGCTAGCAGGCTAAAAAAATTATCTGTCTTTCTGTCTCTGTTTCAGTACTGTGGACAATGCTGCACCCACACACACACACACACACACCTCCTAACTGATCCAGACTCCATCATTTCACAGCACAAACGCCAACATGTTAAGCTGCTGGGTTTTTAGCAGTTTAATTCCATTCAGGATTTTTAGTCCTTGTGCGCTGACAGACGAGTGTCTACAAGCCCTTCGAGAGTGATAATGTGATTAAAAGCTACACAGTACAAATAAACCTGACATGACGCGCCTCCTTTAACAGCATGGTCAGAGTAACCTTCAGTACGGTACTGAAATCCCCTCCTGTCCCCGTGAAGTGTCTTCATAATCAGTCAACCTTCAACCTGCAGTCACTCAGTGGAGCAGCTGCTGTCAATTTTTCCTGCCTCAGATGTTGAACAACGTCTCAGTTCCCTTAGTATGTGACCGGGATCAGACGTCTCTGCCAGAATATCTTCTCGAAAGCGGTGCAATACTGCAAAAACACCCTTTTACTCAACACGACTTGGAATAACAGATTCGGTTTAATACATTATAAAACCCTATTGTAGAGCAATATCGGGGGCAATAAAACAGGACAGTCTGAAAGCTGAGGCTGTTGTGCCGCGTAAAGGGCAGTGGGAAAGTGATGGCCGTGCATGCCTGTAAGCCAACTGCTCCTCCCCGTCACTAATAAACAGAGGCACAAGAAGGTTTATGAAGGGAGGGTAATGATCTGAACCCTCGCTTCTGCTGTGTAAGGGAAATCAATGCTTAACTGCCAAAATTATCTGCCACAGGAAAGCAGAGAGCACAGACAGAGACTGGTATTAAATATTCAAACAGCCTCATTTATCAAATGACTAATGTTTCCCCCTCTGCTGTGTGCTATAGTATGCATCTCCTATATCCTGTGTGGCCCATATCTCACTACACAACAGTGAACACGACTGAGTATTCAGTTTTGAAAGAACACATCTTTATCTTTCTCTCCCAGTCGGAATGAAATTTGGGGAAAAGAGACAACTATTCAAAAATAATTGCAAAGCAAGACCTCAATGTTTTGAGCAGCCATTAAGCCGCCTACATTGATATCTATTCTTATTAAAGGAGTAGACTTTTTGTTGGTTAGACAGAAACCAGTCAAACCAGTGCACAGTGAGTGATATTTGTTCGCTATATACGGCAATTAAGTTGTCTTATTTCCATATGAATCACTTGCTAACAAGCAATGAGAATGGGAATAAGAATGAAAGCCATCAAACTTTGTTTCCAAGCTCGTGTCTGAAGCCTTCAAAGGCTCAATAGGCGGCAGATATTTAGAACAAAACCCATTAGGATGGAGTCATCTAAATGTCAAACCCCTGACTCTGCGACACGTGGGCTCACCGTGTTTTCATTTGACACTTTCTTATACTTTAGTTTCTTTTTTTTATTGAAAGGGTTCTCAAAGTTGCAGCATGTCTGTGGAGTCATTACTGCCCCCTCGCAGATCTTGGACTGATTTCTCACACTGTGTTTTTAACTTTAGAATGTCTAAGCAATGAGTCCTATCATCCCCTCGCCACCCACTCTGTGTCATCCTCTTCATGCATCAGACAACCACCATGACATCAGGGTTTCTCTCCGTCTTTATCTGCTCCTCTACCGAAAGCAGCAAAGAGCATTTTTCTGTAATTTACAATTATGAACATTATGAACAGGTCATGTGCTGCGTAGCCTCATTAATTCACACTATAAAATGTTTTTTGGTCTGTGCAGAGAAAAAGATTATGACATTAGTGGGTGATGATGGCCAGTGCAAATGGTTTATTTTGATACTAGAAAACACAGGAAATCACAGTTCACAGCTTTCAGTCCCTGTGCAGCTATTTTGTTAATATTTCTCTGCTGTGGCTGATGTTGAAAAATGAAGGCTTGGTGCCAAATATCTTGGAAGTTCATTACCTTAAAAGAAAAAAAAAAAAAGAAAAAAGGAAAATTTTCCTCTGAGAAACTGAGCACAAGTGTTGCAAACAGCATTGAAAAGGCTGCCCATGTTCTCTGGCCTTTATCAACACTGATCCATTGTTTGTGCAGAAAAAAAATATATGTCTGAAGATAGAACAAATCTGCAGGCTTGTCAAAGAATGGAAATTGATAACAAGATGACATGCCACCATGTCGGAGGTGTGACAGCTAAGGTGAACACTGCAATGCTGTTGCTCTCTGCTAGTCTCCAGTTTTTACAGATGGATGTGAAAAGCTTACTGATTCACAAAGTAAGACCATTTCATAGGCTCCACAGAAGCGCTGATGGCTTAATCCTTTATTTTGTTGTTGCTAATCCAACATGGCATGTTGTCTCTTATGACCAAACATTGATCAAATCTTATCTCTCACTAGTTGACAATGAATGATATTGTGTGAGGTGGACTTTCACCAGTGTATTGTACTTACAGGACCAGGAGGACCAGGGGGGCCGACATCCCCCTGAAAACACAGCAGAAACATAATATCAATCACTGCAGACCGATTGATTGAGAGACAGCAACCGCAAATAGGAGACAATAGAAACACACACAAAGCAGAAAAAAAAGGGGAAAAAAATAATACACAAGATAAAAATGAATTTGAGAAACTGCTTCTGAAAGCACGTTGCCACAGGTGACCGCAAACAGCTACATCAATAGGTTTTGGAGCAACAATAAAGGAGGCAATAACATGACCAGACTTCAGAGAAAATACCGCCTAACTCCACTGATGTGAGGAGAGCCATGAGATGAGTGGAAAGAGAAAAACATTAAAGAATTCTTGTTAAAATGCATGCTGTGATGGTGTGCATTTCATGTGCACCATGGAGAATGCTGCCATACTTATTGCGTGTGTGTATATATATATATATATATAAATAAAATGTGTATGTATTTATATATGTATGTGTATATATGTTAATATATATTTTTTAATATAATTACAGATATATAAATAGAAAAAGATATAAAAATATATTCACGTTAATTTTTTTAATCATAGTTACTTATCATGAGAAACAGTAATTCAATAATTTATCTCTGTATCTCCTTTGTTTTCCTTTTTTGCAAAACAACTAATAACCAGACCTAATTCATTATTATTACAGCAACTGACCTTCCGTTTATGCTGCTGCTAAAAAAGCGGAAATGTCTACTTAATTATTGAACAGCTGGCAATAAAAAGTTTTAGTCAACATTTTAGGCGCAGTAGCACAATACCGAGCGGTTCCTGACAGTCACTGTTTTTACATCTTGTCGGGGAAATCTTGTGATTTTGTTTGATAACAGACCTATCGCCTTCTTTTCACCGTCTCCTTTGACCAAAACTTTTCTCCCTTCGTGTTTGTGAGAAAGAAGCTCCCTCGAAGCAGCGCAATAGCTGTTTTCCGGTTCTTGTTGCCTTCCTCTCCTCCATTTTCTAAACACAAAGTTGTTATTGCACCATTCGGTGAATCTAGCCTCTACATTTAATACAACGTGTAATTTCCCCCCTTTTACCGTATTCCCTTTGATTTAGTCACTCTTGACTCTCCTTTTGCTCTGGGGCCAACGGGGTTCGCCGTGGGGGGCGCCTTGAAACCGCCCCTCCTTATCGCCTTTCATCGTTCAGCGCAGGGCCGCCTTGAAACCGCAGGGGCAGTAATTGCTTTTTTCAGGCAGCCCAGTGCGGACTGGCCAGCGGCCAATCAGAGCCTTGTTTACACTCGGTGATTGACAGCACTCTGGCAGCGTGCCAGCCAATCAGCAGCCTCGCAGGGCTGAAGCCCCGAATTTTTAACCCTTTACCTCCACGTATAAACAAACCTGGACGGGAATATTAGCCTATAGCAGCTCATATATTTCGACATGGAAACACACAAGCCCATATCCTTCCACTTTTAATTGGCGTAATTAGTGAACCGTGCACAAGGCTAACCCCGGGGACAGTAATGCTTTAAAATTACGTAGTGATTCAATTTGACTGTGTGTGTGCATGTGTGTTTGTGTGTGTGTGAAAGAGACAGAGACAGGTAAACAGACAAAGGCTACGGCCGTAGACTAAAATAGACAGTGGGTCTACTGAATAGGGCTATAACTAGTACTAAAGCATCCGTCACTTAAATTTAGACCTACTTTAACCCATCCAAACCGTTCCCAAAATACTCACAAAAATATAGGAACTTTTTTAAAACCATTCTGCATAATAGTCCACCTGGTCTCAAATGTTGATAAATGAAATATTCCGTTATGGCAGATTGATGGTTCAAATGAGCTGACACAGAAGCAAGAAATGTACGTATTCAAAGCATGCACAATATGTAAAGAAGTGTTATATTTTTGTAAAATCTTCCTTTAGATTTACTCCATCATCTCAGTAAATAGATTTCATTGGCTATAGCAGACTTAGAAATAATTTTACACACATTTACATTTAAGGACTGTAGGCTCTACAAACTTATCTTAATTGTACATGTCTGCAAAGCGTCTTACAGTGCAAACAAAGCCTGTATGTCACATAGATCATCCACAGATTTTGCAAATAAGGATTTATTTAGAAAAAAAACACGTGCAGTGGGGCCAGTAAAAAATCGGATTTCCCCAAAGGAGCATCAATAAGACTATCACAGCATCGCTGTTACATTGCAAAATAACTAAACACTCGGAGCACATGCAGCATGAGCAGAAGTGCAGTGGGATCACACAGAATAGGCTAGATGCTGTTTGCTCTCTACCAGTGATCACAAAGTGAAGCCAGCACTGCACGGCTCCAGCTCCTCTCCTCTCCGCGCACTGAAAGCGCCGGGCTGTGCTGCCTGTCTCCTCGCATTTGCTTGTGCACGCAGTGCGCCGAGGGCTGCAAATCAAACGCCCGCCGCGGCTCCAGCGGCTTCCTCATTGGCTAAGGGCGACAGCCAATGGCGGCGTATGTTTACCGTTGGGGGGTGGTGGGGGGGTTGGGGAAGGGGGTGGAAGGGGTTGGAGAGGTGTAGGAAAGGGTAGGGTGGGGCGGGGGCGGGGGGGGAGGGCGCCTCACGGGCACGCTTTCACATTGTGGTTCTCAAACCAATAGGCCTGCGCGTTCACCCCTCCCCGCGCACACACACCCCTCCATCCTCCT
>JAUZTA010000004.1:10094115-10107993 GCA_034780835.1 Ctenochaetus striatus
AGTAAGAGGAACTACACTGAATAATTTATTTGAAGAGAACACATACATAGACAGGCAGTTGCACTGTTCTGCTCCCCTTAGGGCTTGCTGGAGTTTCATCATCTCCGCAGTAGCATAGCAATGTCTAATAAGACCAAACACTGTGCAGCACATCTGTCAGACATGTGCATTTTCCAAAGGGGGACACAAGGAGCCCTTGACACAGCGGAGGCCTTCAGCTGATTAAAACAGGATTTCAGATGCTTTGCATTCATGCTATTTGCATTCTACAAAGTGCATAAAAAATTGTGCATTGTTATCAAAGAAGAAAATATATGTAAAGGGAAACTCTTTTCATAACGACTTTGCAATGATCAAAAGTCCTTTATTAAGAACAAAAACCTGCCCATCACATATGACAAAGTCCCACTTCTTTCACTGCAACCGGAGTAATAAACATGTCAGCGACTTATATTTAGAAAGGACTTATTTTTCTGTACAGGTAGATTTATTCAGCTAATATGGCTTAATGTGGTGGATTAAAACTCCAAGACCCTCCTTGTAATGGAGGATTTCTTAAGATGATTATTTATTAAGCCACAGGAACCTACTACTATAGAAGGGATGAACCCATGTCTGCACTGAACCCACTCACAACCCTGTGCCAACTACCCAAGCAGAGTGTGCTGGGGAGACTTGGCATGACATGAATAAAACAAGCCTGCTGCGGTGTTCCTGTATATTCTGGCTTTAAAAAAGCAGTGTGCATTGACCAAGCGTAGGTTTTTGGTCCTATTTTGAGCATGAAAAATTATGTCATTTGATACTTTTGCAATGCATTCTGCCGCTTAATCCCACACCAGGGTTGCATGCACACAAGACTTTCATTATGCAGTCCCACATATACTGTATGTAGATGGGTGTTAGGCAGGCTCTTCTCTGCACTGCATGCTGTATGAGCACACCTAAGACTTGGCTTACAAATGACTTCACCAAAAGCTCTATCTCTAAAATTCCAAGGTTGTTCCTTTCAGTATGCCTGTCTTTTGCCTCCTTGACCTGCACAGGACAGGGCTGGTCTACATTGACATCACACTCAGCACATCATTACAGCGCCTGATGAAAATTTTAGCACACCACAGTCGCAGACCAGGACATATCCTTTTTTTTACTGGAGCTCCCAATCTTCTTTTTTGATCCGCTGTAATGTGCCACTGAATCCCAAAGTCACACTCTTGGCCTGCCATTCTGTGTCAATGCCATCCATAATGGATAAAACCAAGCCATTCACATTACTATTAATGGCAAAGCGCAATCTGGGGGCAATACATTCCCATAAAATTCTAGACATGGGAGGGCCGGCCCTTACCTCCTCCCTCTGACAAACTGAACTAGTCATCCATCAAGGTAATAAGATAAAATCAAGATTCTGTGAATGTTCGACATGAGGTCACAGAAGGAGGTTGGGTGGCTGCCCTTGATATCGTCTCTTGCATATGTTGCTTTAAGCTTAAGAGAAGGATCACTGCAAATGGCATCATTCCTCCTCTCCCCACCACAACGTCCTCCACATCCCCTTGAAGTAAGTCTAAATAGCTTAGAGTGGTTGTATTTCCCTCAACAATAAATTGAAGTAGACAGTGTGAAAGATGGTCAGGCTTGAATCTAAGGCCTTGTGAAAGCTTTCTACTCCCGGCTATTATATGAAGGTTGCAGGGTGGTCAGTCCATGTCAAGATATGCTGCATCATTTGTATATCAGTCATGGCTCTTAGTGAAGGCAATGAGTCGCAAGCATTGACAAGATTTGCTAATTGGGTGAGAGTCTCTTGCTGTATCAGCTGGCAGCTAGCTAGCTCCTGATAATGATACATGTCCACCTTCCTGAAATAGGGCGTCAAACTGCAGAAACACAGGTTGGTCAACAACTTTAAGGCCACATGTGACTCCCAGAGCTAAGAATAAGCAGAAACCTTAGCACATTAGCAGTCACCAGGAAGTCAGCCAGTCATCAAAGACGGGGTATTATTAGATCAGAACGGAGTCTTCAGCAACAACAACAGCAGAGAGTCTTGAAGTGACCAGTTTTAAAGCCCCCGGGGCAGTTTTACCTACAAAAATCTTCAAAGAAATAACTAATGCGAAAAAAAAAAATTACCAGTGTAGAGGAAACCAAGAAGTCACAACATCAAAGACAGAGCGAAATTCTATTCCCTGAAAACCAATTATGATTGAAAGATTCCTCGTAAAACTGTGTTCCAGAAGAAAAGTTTACACCATAATTGATGCCTCAGACACTGAGTCCCTTTGACTCTGCACCCTTGTTCATAAGTCGGGTGTGGTTCATAAGTAACAGATAACTAATGAGGCCAAAGAGTCGACAACATCAAAACAAAACATCTGCACCAGCATCTGAGCTCACTCTTGTTGACTGTGAATTCTTTTCCCCGAAAATAGATTCTGCTATCTCAATGCATTGTGGGATATGATCCATTGAGAAATACATCCGATGATAGATCATAAATTGTTAATGTTATTGGAACAAGTCTTGGGTTTGAATGTATTCACACACAGAAGGGTGGAATTCTTGAAATACTCTGGCCAGATGTCTTGAGTATTGTGCATCATCTCAGCTCTCGCTCAATCCGAACAGAACATTTCCCTGACCTACTTATGGCTGCTCCACGGCTCAACCTGCTATATATTTTATATTTTTGCTGCAGCTGACTCAAAAGCTTTCTCGTTTTTATGACCATTCTCTGTAAGACAAACAGGAATACTCAGACGTCTGAGGAGCCTTTTTTTTTTTTTTTTGATCACTCTGCCACAGGCGAGGGTAGTCGCGACAAGTCAATTAAGCGGGACACAAAAGGACACTCTCTCCACCCGTCCTTGAACGCCTCCTTTCAGCTGTGATGTCAAGGAACAATAACATTCTTGCTTTTGAACAATTTTCAGCCCGCTAATGTCGGAATGTGTTCCCATTACTTACCCACAACGCCATACATGAACAAAACGAATATATGTCATGCGACTGAAATTTTTGCATTTGCTCTTACTGAGTTTTAATGTACACGCCTTTTAAATGAAGACACTTTTAATCCAGACATTGCACTACAAATCCTAACACTTGTATTCCTAACCACAGTTATTGCAGTCAGAGGTGACAAACAAATAAATGGGGTGTAACGTTTCAGTTAAATCAGTCGTGGACATTGTCTCCATCCCAAATCAAGCTGGCCTCATAGGAAACTGAAAGTTGTCCAATGAAGTCTCCCCGCAGGATTTAACCATGTGTGCTGCCAGTCATACTGCGAGTGTGTGTGTGACCCCTTGACCATGAGGCCCATTCATTCATTGTCATAAAACAAGCCCACACCTCCCCTTCCCTCTTTGCATGCCCAGGGATCATTTTCGTCTCCCCCCAAAACAACAACAGCCTCTCAGCTGCTGTTTGGCCTTTCCCCAGGCCAAGTCCTCGCCGACACTACAGCCACAAGCCAGGCCACACAACCAGTGGGGATGTTTCTGTTTACTCACCCTTTTGCCCTCTTTGCCTGGCTCCCCCTGCTGACCTGGCACTCCAGCCAATCCCTGCGGAAAGGACATGTATCATGGTGAATTGGGTGTTACATTCATGTGCATTTAGCATTAGCAGGGATAGATTATGTCTTGCTTCTTGCAGACAGATGTTTGTGAAACACTTACTGAGCAGACCAGTGGATAACTAGTGAGCTTATACTCGCATTGATTGGAAACACAGCGTTAGCAGGGTTAAAATTGCATGAACAGAGGAGATAATGTACAGCTGCAGTTTCCATTCTTTCTCATGAACAGTTTATAGGTGACTCCACGATCCCCTTAATAGGCAATTTGCAGCCTCAGTTGATCAGAGCTTCATTCCATTACTCTCCACAGTATCTTAAGTTAATCAAGGTATATGCTGATTTTGTTTTGAAAGTAAGTTCTTGTGCAGGGACATGCTCAGTAATTGCTTGTTGAACCTAATAATTGCTCTTGATTGCTCGAGAAAACATTATGTGCACTTTGTCCGATAAGAAAAACAGATGAAAATGAGACACTATTCTTAGATGTAATGATTCATTTGTTACCTTTTCTCCTTTGTCACCTCGAGGGCCCTGCATGTGGCAAATAAAGATTTATGCTTACAAGAAAGCAAAAGCACAGTTTAAAGAATACAAAACGCTTTTTCTTTTGAAGGGAAAACATTAGTAATTAAAGTACCTGATCCCCTTTGAGACACTCTGTTTCAACCTAGGAGTCAAACAAACATTTAAAAACACATTAGTCAGTGAGAAAACATAACTCATATGATTAATATAATATAACAGTACATGTTTGCAAGTTACATGCAAGCGGCACAGTTGGTCATGAGGTAATTATCCTCAGTCACCATGACCTGAAAAGAAGTTAGGGCATGGCTATTACAACTCCCCAGACACCCTGCTGGCCACTGTCAGGAAAGGGCAGACAGAGTCGTCTCTCTGCACAGCCACAGGACGGACACGGGGCCACATAAAGCATCTCAGATTTCAAATACAAGCAGCATAATTGGTGTTCTCTTTCAATTGGCATCCAAAAGTCAAATGCTGTTGACTTTTCTTGGAAACAGCTGCAGAAATGGACATTCATGACTTGTCCTCAACGTCAGGCAGAAGTCTTAGATTGAAAATAAATAAATTAAGAAGGAAGCTTACAACTTAAAGACATTTCTAACCATATTCATTTAAGAGTGACAGCTCTGACCTGAGACAACCTAAATTAAACATGCCTCAGTCTTCCCACAGTACTTTGGCTAATAAATAAAATATCCATAAACAATGGTGCTGCTTTTGTTTTCTTGTGAGCACAGAGTTTTGGCCTTGGGTAACAAGCAATGCAAATCTAATAGCAGCAAGTCCACACACACACACACACACACTTTAACAACTTCCTCCAAACATTTTCTGCTCAGACTCACCGACCAATTTACTGGCATGATGTGAGACGGGATGCTAAAACTATGTTTGCTACTCAGAAAAAAAGATTGTTATTTTGCTTGTCTTTAAAACTGTGAAATTAGCATTACAGAATATTTAATGATGGCAGCAGCGTTTCTGTGGGTTTTGAGGCATTTTGGTGACATAAAAGGGGCAAGCCAGAAGCAGTGGGACAAAGTTTTTGTAAGAATCCGGTGTTGATTAAAACTGGCAGGCTGATCGCATCACATTGTGTACATAATTAGCAAACCAGCCGAAGTATACCTTCTCTAATCTCCCAGAGCCCTCAACTCCCTGGCCACACTGCATGGAGAGTATATGTGTTTGCATCTGTGCCCACACATTTACTATATGTGTTGATAGGTGACTATGAGAGCATCTGAGGCTCCGTCTGCCGTCTGCTGACATATGTACCATCAATTTGTCTGTGTGCACTGGAATGATGCCATTTGTGGGTGATGTTCTCTGTCCTCTGGAGTTTTACAGGACCACAAAAACAACCCCGGCGCAGCCTTTCCAATTATAAGACGAAACACATAAAGCGTGGGGTAGTTTTTCCGGGCTGTCTGCAAACGCAGGAAAGTCAGCAGGAGGCAGCCACCAACCCAATGAGTGCATGTCTCACCCACGTAGGTGCAGCCAGCAACTGACTGTCAACCTCCACCCCCACCACCGAGGCTTTGAGCCCCATTCTTTCCCTGCCCGGCTGCTCATGCCTGTCCTCTCTGGCCCAAGTGAGGATGCCCACTGAGCCCTGCCTATCTGCTCCTTGTTTGACCCATTCCCAGGCTATGGTAATGTGACACAGAGACTGCTCACCTGAGTGCCTCACTTTTCCATCTCTGTGGGCTAGATGTTTTAACACATTTTTGTCTGTAGCGCCTGGTCGGCCAAAAAGGCTGTGATATTTACAAAAGCCTCAGACCAGTCATTTCAGGTCACACCAACATTTCAACACTTCCAGCTCCTCTGAATGTCCTTACGTTACAGACAGCATAATGAGATGTAAATGAAACAGGGTGTGAACTCACAGGCAGTCCCGGAGCTCCAGGCAGACCCACATCCCCCTGTAAAGGAAGATAAAAATTAGTAAAAAAAAAAAAAAACTCCCAAAAGTTCAGCGAATAACATCTTGGCTAAGGCTAAATCAATACAATATATCTTTGACTTTTAAACATCTAGCCCTAAAGGCCAGCCATCATGTTTGTGATAAAACTGAAGGTCAGGTAAAATAAGACTCACCAGGCATAGCAGCAATATTTCAACATATGGGCTATGTGCTAGCGAAGGCCATTAACTGGTATTTACAGTATGTCTTGAAATGAAGCCTGACTGACGACTTCCACACTGTCAGACAACTGGCAGGTGGGCTGCTGCTATTAAATGTGACAGGCCTTAAAATAAACACGGCCCTGCTATATCTTATAAAAGCTTTGCGGTATTAACAACGGACAGGTATGATAACATTGTTTGGTGACTGTGTCATACAGCCGTTCACAAAAAGTCATATAAGGAAGGACGTAGATGCCTTTTGAAGCCATAATAACCCAATGTAAGCAATGATCTCACATGCTTTTTACTGCCTTCCCACTTCTTTTGTCTTTCTAGATAAAACTCATATGTCATTGTCCGATATTTTTTGCAGTTCTCTCCCCTTTTTTCACTACCAACCCTGCAGTATCTCATAAAGCTCTCAGATGAGGAGCAGTGGACTTTACAACTGGCTACACTCTTTTATCAAATGTGGATGAAAGAGAAAACAGGGGCTTGTAGTTCATATCCATTTTGTTGTCTAAATGAATGTCACAGCTTAAATATGCCTGCTATGGGATATGCAGGGGACTCATTACTTTATGCTTCCAAAAATGCCTCCCTCTGTCAGTTTCAATACAAACAAACGCTCTCTCCACCCCACCGCCACCCTCCCATCCGGAAAATAGGATAAAATATCCTGTGATTCTCTGTTGTCTTCACAGAAACACACAGACCTCATTATAACTTCAAGGCTGGCAGACAGAATGTTGCACCTACAATTATGTGGTGAGTTCTTCCAAAAGACAACAACAACAACCAAAAAAAAAAGAAAGAAAGAAAGAATGAAAGAAAAGAAAAGGCCCCAATACGAGAGGAAAAATAAAAGAGCGGGAGATATGGCAACTAATTACAGGAAAAACATTTCATCTCCTGCATGGAAAATAATCCCACTGTGGGATGAAAAGAAAAGAAAAAAAAAATTTAAAAAGACCAATATTTTCTGCATTGCAACAAGACTTAATCTAATTCATGTCACTGATGTCAGTGAGAAGACTATAAAGGGGCTGCAGATAAGAACAAGGTTTCACATCAAACTCTTCTGCAGCACTTGCAGTTTGTCTTAAATCCTTATGAAACTAGTCACAGACTGATGCAAAGGACACACCTGCATAACTGTCGAATACAATGCCAAATATAATCCCCATCCATGTAAGAGTCACCAAACAAGAAGGAAATAGTATGCAATTCACATTTTGAGCTCTGGGCTTTGGTTCTGTACAAAAACTGTTTAGAGAGTGTAAGATAAAGGGATTTTCTTGGGTATGTCCATTACAAACAGCTATTCCTATGAATATACAAATACTGTGCAAATATAGTGAGCGAAACATTCTCTCTAAGCTGGGATAAAAACTACTCTATATGACCATCAATCTGCTCTTGCTAAGTTATGATAGCAATAACAGTATCCTTTAGCTGGCCATGTTTGGAGTAGCAATCATAGCAGCACTTCAAACAGATGGGCAAACCCGTTATTGAGACTGGGATTACAGCTCATGAAAGTCAAGCAGATTCCCTGAAGTATCCATTTTCATTTAAAAAAAAAAAAGAAGTAAAATTACAGTGCAGTTTTGTTAAGGCCAGTACGTTCTGCAGGATCACTCACTTTGTTTCCTTTGGGACCAACTGGACCAACTGGCCCTGGGTCACCTTTCAGACCCTAAGGAACACAAATATAGAGTATTTTGAAGTGTTTGTCTTTGCAGTAAGAATGAGATTAAAATAATGTCAAATAAACAAAAGCTAATGTGTTACTACTGTGCGTCAGTGCGTGTCGACACTAAGAAGACACGTATCTCATGCAGGTGTGAGATTCACATGCCTGTCACAACCAGTCAGTGAGAAAAGAGCAGATAATGTCAATCATTAGACACTGCAATGTACCAAAAAGTCTGCTGAGAGCTTTACAATCAGCTGCTTTCACAGTGTCTGGCCCCAACCCTTTCCCTGTTTTCCCTCACTGCACTCTGGTTTAGCAAGGACTGTGCTTGTCATTGCTCTTGCACCTTGAAGCAGAGGACCTGCAGGTGGAATTGAACTACGCGAGCTCGGGGCAAAGTCAAGCCTCTTGGTGATGAAATGTGAAAGAAGAAGGACAGCTGAGATAAAGAGTGATAGCTGATGAATGAGGCTTGACACATATTGACAGGCTAAATTTGCAGCAAGCCTTGTTAGGTGTGACACATTTGGGCCAGTAGCAGCAGCTCTTTGAAATAGGTTAGATGGGAATGGGGGGGGGGGCAGGAAAGATGGGGAGCGCGAGCGGTCTGTAAAATGACTCAGAAATACAATAATTTGTCATGGTTAAATTTAGAGTCAGAAAGGCTATTAATAGTGAGTTATATATCTGCAGAAGATGATTACCTACCTTTATCACATTAAGTCTGGCTCCACCAGAGATGTGACTAATTCATTGCCTATTCCCTGCAAGCCTCATATTAAACACTACCATTCAGAAAACAGAAGCCGCAGTAATACTGGTGTAAAATAATTGCCTCGATGGTAACTCTAATAAAACTTGCCTGTAAGATGCACTTAGTGACATGATTGTGACATGATTTTATCAGATTGTATCACTTTATGTGGGCCCTCAGCCCACGCACAACATCACTAATAGGGCAGCTGTCTCATAGTTGTACATGAGAGCCCAATTCTTTATTTAAATCGACAGCCTAACCACTTTACTGGGGCAATCTGACACAAGGGGATCCAGAGGCAGTTACTACCAGAGCTATGGCAGATAACAAGGAGCATCAGAATGCAAGGTTTATAAGGAAGTAAACATTGAAAGGTTCTCTTGATTATTAGAGGGTTTGATTAATCTTGTAATTTTTCCACCACAGGGTTTTGTACTATAAACATTTTTTTTTTTCTTGTTGTGATCATTTAGAGTCATTATGTGGTTTTTCACACCACAAGGCTGACATTTGCTCCCATTCACAGCTTTGTGGTCGTGAGCTATGGGCATATTTAACCCCATTTCTTAAACGTGATTACACAATACACATTATCCACTTCAGCGGTGTAGAATGAGAAGCATAAGCATCATCTGTTAAGCTACAAAAATCAATAATGTTGCGCTTTTTTGCTGACATATTTCTGAGGCCGAATATCTGTCAACATGGCAAAGAACTGGTTTAACTCCGAAACTGATCGCACATTTGCAACCTCAAGCATAATAAGAAGCCATTATTTTGAGGATGCAAAATGTCACTGAGAGAATCAAAACAGAGTAACTCAGCTGTGCAGAACAGCAAGAAATCTGCATTATTTTGGTCCATAATTTTTCTACAAGCATACATATCCCCTTTGTTGTTCAGAGATGTGAGAGCTGTGCGTGGCTCTGTAACACTAAACTTAACACATAAGACTTAAGTCATTGGCTGTCAAAAATCAATTAGTCGTAAATAATACAGACCTGCAGCCAAAGACAGCAAAGTGAGGTTGAGAGTCAGTCATTGTATCAGTGGCCTTAATTGAGTGAGAACTGTTTGTCAATCACACACACATCCACTCCAGCCAGATCTCCAATCATTACCTCACACTCATACCAAATGTCACTACACTCTTTTTTACGCCTGCAAGGCTGGCTGTCAGTACGCAAAAATCTTTCAGATATCCATCCAAATAACCCGGTAGAATAACTCCAGTGTAGCAATAACTTGCATTTATCCTTCCTGAACCTTGATCTGAAAATATGACCATCGTATCTATTTTATATGTGACAACCTTTGCTAACATTCTGAAACTTATCGCAACATGTGACCAACCAACAGCCTCAGTAGCTACACCCCGTACAAGTACAGTTTGTGGTGTTGTGATACTGTGTGTTTGTCAGTGGTGGCAGTTCAGCCTGCTGAGATGCCAGCTAAGTATAAAAAAAAAGAAAAAACTTAACACATTTAAGTTTAAGATGTTGAATTCTATCTTACATTAAACTGATACTCCAATGAAGCCATGAAGCTACTAAATATACAGTTTGTGCAAGACGACATGTTCTGCCTCAGATTGTCATATATATGTTAGAATATATAGGGTTTTGTTATGAGTCATAAATATTTAAGGTAATGTTTGACATCTCTGTAGCAAAATGAACCTCGCCTCCCCAGCATCCTCCTTCTGCATACTGCAGACACAAGACAATATGTTTACAGAAGCTTTGACAGGGAACTGCCGTAAATCAACCAGAATAATGCAACTGGAATTGTGCGAGGTGGTGAGTTATTTCTCCCGTGGCACGTGTCCTTATCAGAAACCAGATTCAGGTCAGTCAGAGGCTCAGTCAATCAAAAAAAAAGTCCCTCTCTCACCATATATTAAAATGCATCCCCCTGTCTTACAGTGAGCTCTGCAAACGGATAATCTGTGTGCCACAAAAAAATGTTTTCTTCTGGTAAATATTTTAATTACAACAGTCAACAAAGCAGTTTTACATAAAAGACTCTGAATTCAGCAACTTTGCCAAATGCTAACAGTGCACTCTCTCAGCTCATGCTCAGTGATGCTTGCTTTCCCACGTGTGCTTGTGGTTGTTAATTTAGTATGACATAAGATACTTGGCAAAGGAAAATAGGCACTTTCAGATGAAAACTTCAGCTCGACTGTGGGGGCCATTCTGATAATTCCGGGCCTGCAGTCGTCAGTGACAGAACCTGTCGAATCTGCACAGCATCTGGACTGTTTTGTTTTGGTTTTTTTCTAACAATGTACATAATAGCAGCCAGTGCAATTAAAAGTGAGTCCTTACTTCTTTTGGCTGAGTTTTTTTGGCACTCTTGCAATTTGCATTAAGCCTTACTCAGGCAAACACAAAATGAAAACACAAACCATTAACCAGTTTTCACTCTAATTGTCTAACTTTCCTTTGGCTGTAATTGTAAACCACGCTTTTCCGAATTAATTCAGATATGCTGCTTTGAATATGTTAACTATATTTTTGATATTTATTATTAGGTACAAACAATGAACAACTACATATGCAAGTTTTTACTTTGTCAAATAGCTTTTATTGAAATCATTAAGAGAAAGTCAATTATATGCTGCTTAAACAATATAGTGTGTTAATTAAACGCATTTATTTGGTCCTCCACAACAGAAAAGGATTTCAATTTAAAAATGATCCCCTTTGGGAGGACAGAAATTAAAGATAATTAACAAAAATACGTTATTTAATGAAACTGATACATGACAAGGTTTGTCTCGAACCCCTGGGTAAAAATTAACTAATTTCTTTGCTGAGACTTATCACTGTTGTGAAAGTTGTACAACACTGTTATTTGCCAATTTCTTACACTTGTCACTGTGTTCAGTTGTGCTAGAATGCTCATCCTGTTTTCCTCCCCTCTCACAGGCTTCCACCTATTGGGACTTTCAAAACAAATCCTTCTAGTGTTCAATTAGGTGTTAAAAATAATGTGTTAGCAGCTGAAAAATAGCAAAGCTAAAAGTCTACATCAGCTATGTCGAGTTTTGTTTATGCTCTTTACAACAAGAACACACTATGCATGACAGAAGACAACTGGAATATACAGTTATTTAAGACACGCATCCTTGTAACCTCACTTGCAATTCTTGTATGGAATTTCTGGTAATGTTTTTAAAATTTATAGAATATAAATTTGATTTTCAAAAAGTAACCAATATTTATAATATAAACCAGGGGGATAAGATGATTTAAATGAATCATAAAAGATTTCTTTATCTGAATGGCTAAACAGTTGTTAGTATGATATCGATCTAAACTATGCAGTTTTAAACAGTCTCAGCTGACCAGAGTAAATTATTCAATTATGATGCATGTTGATAACTGTCAAGAGGGTCCTATCTCAGAAGCAGGAAACATCTAATGATCCCTTAAGGGACTCACTGTTTTATTTTTTTATCATCCTTCCTTCCACAACACAGCCTACTTAGGAAGCTGCCTTCCTGTCTAATGGACTCAGTTGTGAGCCCACAGGCCCAATTCAGGTGCACAGAAACATGGAGGGCAATGTTGACTAGTGGAGCTGGATATATCACCAGCTTTTGTTGCAAGCAGTGGGCTTTGTTGCACTTACAGAGAAGGATGAAGGAGAGGGAAAGGGGCTGGGAATAAGCTGGTGCCTGCCTGCCTGCGTGGCTGTCGTTCCTGCAGCACGAGGTCAGAACACTGTGGGGAGCTGTGTACACTTGCCTGCTAATTACACACACCACTGTGTCTCGTCACTCCTGTAGCGGTGGGGCCACAAGACAATCTGGCAACTCCCCAGTACAAGACAACTGAAGCAAGCAAATAAACAGAGCCAGAGAAGCAGGGCTGTACAAATGCAGTCTAATTACGTTTACTTATACCTTTTACCAAACATAGCAGCTGCAGGTCAGTGCCCTTGTCTGACAAGAGGCAGAATAATTGCAAGTTTTAGTTACCGTGCACAATTAAATCATCACAAAGTAGGCTTGGCCTATCTGGGAGAAGCTAAATTAAAATTGTAGCTGTATTAAGTATTCAGAACATTCCGATGGGGAAATGCTATAATACTGAATGACAGGCCTTTAAAGCTCCTTGGAACAGGATCTCTAAGTAACATAGATATCTTGAGTGCCGGCCTACAAATGCCAGGGAGGTTACAGCAGGAAATGCCTTTTGTGACTTTCCATTTGCTCAGCGATACACAACCACATTCAGCTTGGTACAAGACTAATCACATTTACAGTGAGTGCTAGAAAAGATAGCTTATAGCATATCTGCTATGGTGTATGAATAAATACAGTTTACCAAGGCAATCTAAACAAAGGGCCATTGTGTGAGGATATCAGAGTACGGTACGCTGTCAGATATCCTCTAGTGCAGAGGATATCATGTTCTACCGGTGCTGCTTGACTCCTTTTTCTATGATACTTCAGTCTTCAACTGAACATCACATATGCTAAAATGTAACTCGGATCACACACAAGATAACACGCTGTGCACTCCTTCTGTCCCGTAGGACGTGCATCTGCAAAATGATACTCGATCACATGCTCTTACAAAGAATTCTGGCTTCTCAGGTGTCCACTTGAGCCTTAAATAACATACTAGCTTTTAAAAAAGGAATATGAGCTAATTGGAGTAAAGGAACGGATCATGTAATGCATAAAGTGTGGCATTCACAGTAAACAGGCTACGTAAAAATTATTGAGCGGGTTCATTTGCAAAACATGAAAGTTTTTAACTGGTTATTTTTCAAAAGTGGTAGCTCACATTTGTTTTGCTGTTCTGCTTACTTTACATTTTTCTCTTCTTTGAGAAACTGAGACAAAATAAGACTTAACCATCTAAAATCAACCACCACAGAAATGAACAATTCTGGAAGTAGCAATATTTTTTACAGTATTTAGTCATTATTATTATACTATATAATTATATGATTTAAAGACAGTGTTACAGACCCAAAGGGATCATGCAGTAGTTATAGAATCTGTGTAATTTCTACATTAAAATCCATAAATGAATGCAGGTCAACTCCTGCAAATAATCTAGTCTTACTGTCTGTGATTATATGGCTAAAAGCGGCCAGTCTTCATCCCTCATCCATTCAGTTGGAGGCACTGGGGAAACTGGTTTTAACCCA
>JAUZTA010000004.1:10129424-10154469 GCA_034780835.1 Ctenochaetus striatus
CTTTTTGCCCTTAGGAGATTTCTAGAATAAACGCAATATATATTAATTCTGTCCAAATTATTCCCTGTCTAACAGCTCACCTCACAGCTTGCCCTTATTAGCCGAGGCAAATGGAACTGTAGCTGTGAGCAGGGTGTATCTGGGTTGCCTCAAGTCAACCCTCTCATGAAATCCAGCTATGGCTACACTGTTTTCTTTAATATCCTCAGATCTGAAGGAAAGTGAGCTTAAACCCTCATCATAGTCTGCACAACAGAGATGTACAACAGCAGTTTTATTTTACTCTTTATTTCACACTATGATGTGGTCTTGCAGCTTTAGAAAAAAAAAAATCCATATTCAGAACTTGTGCTTGAGGGAGCAAAGTAGTAATAGCCTAGGTGTTACAGTAATCCAGAATGAACACTGCAGTTTAATACTGTTAACAGCCTCAGCCACACGCGAGCGACTGCATCTTGAAGCATGTTTGCATTGTGCTATATTCCCATAGCAAGAGGAAGAGAGAGGTAGAGATGAGGCAGCGTATAGGGAGATTACTTACTGGGTCATGGCTGACATGCAGACTGTCTGCCTGTCTGTCTGCCTGTCTGAGTTATCATCACATGTCATAACGATCCAAAGCACAACATCTGACCCTAAATGATGCAGAAAATAAACACACATGCTCGCTACTTACTTAGTTGGCTTGATGAGAGGACTGCTTCCCAAACGAAATGACGGCAGTTCTTCTGTTATTGTTCCTTTTCGGAGAAGAAACCTTTCTGTGAGATCAAAACCTGCAAACAGGATTTCAAAGGGTCACCAAATTGGCTTTAAACAAGACAATTTTTAGTTGTTTATGAAGTACTTGTGTCCTTCTGAACATACCTGTGATTTCCAGGGGTCGATCTAAAATATCAGAAAACCTGTAGTCCTCGACACACAGAGGAGGACATATGCCATCTAGAGCAAAGCCATAAAGAAGTTAGTTGTGCTGGATACAAATGCTCATTTACATAATGAACCATTTCTTATTAATATTAGAAAGAGGCAAATGATGAATCATCTCCACAGTGCAGTTTCTCGTAGTTTAAGCACAAAAGTTCTCCCACATCAGAGCAGAAAATTGATTCACAGTTTTTTTTTTTTCCATTAATCTTCAAAACTTTAATTCAAACTCAAAAAAACCCAACAGACACAAGACTCTGAGGTGCCTTTTAAAAGCAAATCTAGTTCTGCTTTACAGGAAATTAAATAAAGACTAACTCAATGAATACTGACAGTCTCATAATGGTTTTACAGGTCTATAATTTAGGTTCAGAACTGTCACACTCTTAATCTTTTTTCAAACATATAATGTGGTTTTCCCAAATACTGACATCACGGAGAGTGGTTCACCATTTCCAAATAAATTAAGAACCATAAATATTTTGTTAAATATTTAAAGGATTTAATAAAACACTAACCTCATTAAGAAGGTTTTGCTTAACTTGGGAGTATAGGTAACAACAGCACGATTAGCAAGACGATCAAAATCTTTGATAAGATTTAACAGCTGTCTGTCTGTTTTTTACATTGAGTTAACAAGGAGATCATTAATTTAAATATAAAACTTGTCCACTTTATGTTGACACCAGAACATTTATGAGAGAGACCACATGCTGCTACATTTATGGAGAAAAATACACTCTGCTGTTGAAGGTCATAAGTTGCTGGTCAACAAACACACACAAATACCTGTTGGTTCACTCAGTGCCATTCCAAAAGTGCAAGGAATGGAATTTAGAGTCCAAAGGAAAGCAGTCCATCTTAACAAGCAAATCATGGCTCTGACACTAGAAAGCTGTCCACCTGAAAACCTGGATGCAAACAGAAAAGAATTCAGCACAATTCAATACAAACATGGTCAAACTGGAAAGAAACACCTGCCGTAAGCTAATCTTAATTAGATATTTTTTCCATTTGCAGATGCCAACAAACACAGAACTAATAGACTAAACTTTACAGCAGACACAGGCAAACAATTTGGCTCTGATGATTTTAATTATGAATTTATTATTCCGCTGGATGCAACAGCTATTTTGGCAGGATTCATTTAACCAGCACAGCACCAAAAAAAATAAGAAGAAGAAGAGGAAAAAAGAAAAAAAAGGTGTCCAAGCAAACAAAAGTGGATAAAAGTTTGGTTTCTTTCTTTCAAATTGGGCTGCAATTGGTGTTATCATGATATCTGATTTTTACAACATAATTATTGTTGCCTTAAGAATGTATGGTATTGATATCATTGCTTTTTCTATTGGAAATCTGCAAAGACCAATGCTATTAGTCAAATATATCTTTAACCTATGGTGCTTGCGGTGTTTTTCTCTGGTTTGGTATCCAGTTTAACTCAAAACACAAGTGTAGGAAGGTGTACACACATTCTGTAAACATTGTTGTGCAAAAAGATAATTGGACTAAATATT
This sequence comes from Ctenochaetus striatus, assembly GCA_034780835.1. Taxonomy (NCBI): domain Eukaryota; kingdom Metazoa; phylum Chordata; class Actinopteri; order Acanthuriformes; family Acanthuridae; genus Ctenochaetus; species Ctenochaetus striatus. The sequence continues at coordinate 10,131,869 of JAUZTA010000004.1, forward strand.
TTTTTCTGTATTCTGCCTGATGAAAAACAGCATTAAGGTGTATTACAACTACCTGCCATGACAAAGCAAGAAAAGAAATAACGGGGAAATGATTTAAGATGAGCTGTATTACTTTTACTATATAACTCTTTTCTTTTTTAACTATCACAATAATTGTCAATACCACTTTTTCCTCTCTGTAACAATATTTCACCGCGTTCTATCAAATGCCTTTATAACAGGTCCTGAAAACATCCAATAAATAAGATTATGTGCAAGTTGTATTACTGTGAAATGTAATTTTAACTGTAAATCATATCTGACTCTTCCTTACACCCCCACTCTCATGTCCCTAAAGCCTGTGTGTGTGTGTGTGTGTGTGTGTGTGCATGTTAAGTCCTTTAACCTGAGGAAAGCACTTCTTCATTAGCTTTCATGAACACCTGCTACTCAGTGATGAATGGAGACATCTATTGCAGCTAAATCATTACACTCTCAGCCATGTTTATGCACAGCTTTACTTTACTAGTGAGCAGGGCTGCCTCTTGTTCTCCACAGACAGTTTGTAATCCATTCGGTCTGGATGTTTTTTCACTAAAATTAGGTGTGGGACTGTGCCGAACAAGATAAAAACAACAACAACAACAGGGAGATGTTTCTTCATCTGATGTTGATCCATGTATGCAGCATGTTGCATTTTTTTCTAAAAAAGCAACTGAAGAAGCAGTTTTCATCATTATTTTAATTTTTTCTGCAATGTGCGCATCCTATTGCTGAGTGTTAAGTCAAACACTTTCCTATGAGGTGAATTTATTTCCAAATTAAGTTCACATAATGTTGCACAGTAATTGTTTGAGAAGGTCAATGCATTTACATGATTATTGGCTGCTCAAGTAGAAGTTTGTCTGGATTTGGTCGTGATGCAAAAGCCAGGATCTGTGTTTCTGTAGGACCTTGTTATCTGATGTGTAAGCTTTCAGCAGTGTCTTGGTCAAGGACATCACATACAAGGATCAAACCGGGAAGCAAGTACAGGTTACAAGTAAATCTCGTAAAACATTCGACTCTGGTGCCAAGCAAAATCTTCTGCATAACTCTCATGCCATTGCAAAGACAGCATGAATTTTTTTAAGGGGCAGAGTCATCATGGAGTCATCATGTTAAGATACTCTTCCAAAGTGAAGTCAGTTCAGTATTTTAGCAGACTACTCCAACTCAAACAACACACCTTCAGTAACTTCTGGATTACTTTCCTTGGTGCAATTCCAGAATAACTAAAGATAAAAACTAAAAATCATTCCAGGCTGTGTTTATTTTTCCAGAGACCTTTAAAAAAACACAGTACAAGTAAATATAAAGGTTCACTGGATAGGTGGTTTTCAGGGATTGATCTCTTAGAACAACATAATAGCTTAAATCTATTCTTCAAGCTTACAGGAATAAATGAAGTGGAAAATCGCTACTCATAAAAGGCGAACATGCTTTTTTCAGTACCTGTAATGTAGTTCTGCGACAACACAGCTGTAATCCCGTTACCAAGACTATAATCCTTCCTTCCTGGCGCACATTTATCTATTTCCACTGGGGAGAAACAGCTGAAGCCAGAGCTGAGTAATGAACTTGACCTCAACAGACCATAATCCACGCACAACACATTAAGTTAATTTATATGCACAGTCTCGCAAAGTGTGACCAATAGTATTTTTTCACGACTTCCTCCTTCTTTAACTGCCACCGTCTTACCCTAATTAATTTTTTTAATACTTATGTATTCAACAAGCACTTCTTTAACCGGTTCACAAAGTTTTGCATGCAGGCCTTCGGTATCATGGCGCTTGGGGATGAAGTGTCCATGCCACTTACAACTACAACCATGCATGGGCCGCAGACAAGTAGCACTACAGAGGTATCACATTCCTTCTCTGTGTGAAGGCGTAATGTTATTCCCGTCATTACTGTAAATGCATGCAACACATGCAGCTCCAAAGCCGAGCCCCGCAGTCACAGTTATTCCAAGTCTTATTTGACTCCGTCTGTTTCATTGAGGATTCTGCTGGAGTTAAATTGGAGGCTATGTTGAGAGCGCACGTTGATTTACCTCATGCGGTTTAGTGCGGGCGACTTGCGTGGATGCCGATCCTAAATTGACAAAATCTCTAAATCTGTTTAATTTAATTGTAGGCTGTAATCACACACAGCTCATAGTCTGAGGAAGGAGGCAAAACGCTAAACCTGACGCAGAGATGTTACTCTATCCTGTGTCTCCATCATTCATTCAGCGGCAATAACTTCACTGTAACACTTTGCAATATTCAAAGAAGCGTGATTCCGTGCGCGACCGCTGATTGGCTGGGTGGATTTATTTTTTAATAATTACTGGTTGTGAAGCGGCGAATATTACCGGTATGTTAGTGACCGGCACATTTACGCACTTTTTCTGTAAACAAGTGATGCAATACGGTGTAGTGTACATGTTTACTGCTGCAGACGCGTTCACAGATCAGAAATGAGCAGTTCATAAGACATGTGTCCCGGTGAACAAGCACTTACAAAGATCAAGTCATGCCTACAAAGTAAAACACTGAGAAAACGAGCGGCAAAAGATACAAAACGTGTCCGTTATAAAGGGATTTCAATAGATTAACTCGCTGTTATTTACATTAAGCCGATTTAAAAAAATGACAGATAAATTAACGCGGTCCATAAGTACTTACAGTTGGTGAGAAAGTTTCCCCTATGGCAAAAAGAGACAAAAAACAGCGACAAAAACATAATCCATATGTGACTGCGATCAGTCTTTATTCCGGATTCCAGGACTTGGAAATAAAAGTCACAGTGGGATCGCCTGCTGGATCGCAGTCCTTATTAGTTGCACCGACTGGCCCTCCCACTCTGTCATTATTACTGAAATGCACTGACAGAGACTTCAGCAAACAAGAGGAAACACACACCGAAAGCTTTCACATTAGGGGGAACAAATGCCCAACGGGGGCTCAAACAAACTCTCTTATTTAACTGAGCCAGGTGCGGGAATTGAACAGCGTTTGATGTATTATCATCTTATCAAACTGTTCTGAACGCAAGGCCCTCATTCATAAGGATTTGCTTGCCTTTTATGCGGTTGCGTGCGTGCGTGTGTGTCATTAGTAGTGGGAGCCAAGTCAGGCTTAAAAGTAAATGTCAGAACAATGCCAAAAAAAAAAAAAAAAAAAAACCTCTCGACAAATAACCTATGTTCATACGAGACAGGAAAAAACAATCTTACCTGCCTTTTTTATCAGGTGAGCTAATATCCGCAAAGGGCACGCGCATTAGACATGTTAACGAGCAGGAATAAATCACAAGACATGATAAAATGACAGCTCTCCATTATAAAGGCAGCAACGTGCTCAAGTAGGCACTGTTATATGAAAGGTAATAACTTTAACTTAGAGTATACCATCTGTAGTGAGTTTTAACTGCAAGTCCAAAGGTTTCATCAGTGATTGCGTTGTACAAGGTGTTAATTTATCCGTTATTTTAAACCAGCAGGGGGTCTGCTCGTGAAGATCATGTGTCCAAGACAGAGTTTTCAGGCAGGTTGATGTATTACAATGTTTTGAAAACTGAATTAAAGCTTGGGCTGAACACCAGATGAAGGTTTAAGAGCAGGTACTTTGTCCCCTGAAGTTTTTTTTTGTTGAAACAATAAGCCAACAGAAACAGGTGTTCAGGCACCACACACATTACTGTTTATACAGATGATTTCAGTGCGCCCTCCCCTTCACCACATGGACACACACAGACACAGACAGGCTTTTCATCAGTGTGATGAAAGAAGCAAAGAAAAAAAAAAAAGAAAATGGTTTTAAGAACAACTGAAGAAAAGAAATGATGCAGATGGCAACATTTCTTTGTTGGACTTTCTGTGAAGAAAACCACTTTTGCTTGCGTTTTTTTCTTGTCTCTCTGTATTTCTTTGTCTTCTCTTCAAGGTGAGAGCTGAATCATTTGAATCATTAGCAGTAAAACAACAGTTAATTAAAGAAAATGGCTATTTTATGGAATTCTTCTGTTAGGTAAGTCATCTATTCATTTAAAAAAAATCACATTTGCAGGAATTTGTTTGCACTTTGCTTGAAAAGTGGTGGCTGTGGAAGCATTTTTAATTCAAATAATATAAACATCCCTTTGGTGCAAATCGACTGTCTTTTCAGCTGCAGTGCCAATGTGTTTATTTTCACTCAGTCTCTGAATGTGCGTCAGCTCCAGTGCTCTCTGAACTGAGTCTGGTAGATTCAGGCCCTCACTCTCCTTTTACTAGCAGTTCAGGAATTTCTCTTTCAAACCAACAATGTATTGACAATAAGGTTGTGCAAAGGCATTTAGAGGGACAGTTTCTCCATTAAACTAAAAATAGGAAACCCTCTCCGTCTGAATTCAGATTATTTTACACTGAATTAAGTATTTCTTAAGTCTTGCATGCAGGAAGGGAATGTAAGCCATTCTTCAAGATGACATCTATTTCCTCTGAAAAAAACACCTGAAATAAAAATAGTTTGTGGTTAACTCTGAAAAAAAGGTCCAATTTTTTCACCTCCATTGTATTGGAGTTGCAGCAGCAGGCTCAGGAGTAGATAACTCCAAATCCTTACAAATAACAAAAGAAACCACCTGAATGGCTCAGTACAACTAGGAAAATACTTTTTTTTCATTTGGTTGAATTGACCCTTGAAGTAAAAGGCAAATTGGGACCATGGTAAAATAAAATTGGTATGGCATCCTTGGGTCTAGCAGGCTACATTATGTACTATTTAGCAACCATTTCACATAGGAATGCCCATAAAAGAGTTTACATGTGTGTGCATTTAAAGTTTTTAGGACTTTAACAACAAGATAAATTCCTGCTTTCCAATGTGTGCAGATACCATGCATTCCACCTTAAGACGTATGGCAAGATGTACTGACAGGGGAGGAACTGTGTCATTGTTCTGCAGGTCAGTAATTGTCAAGCCTTTGCATTCAAACCCCACGTCAAGACTGACAGTTCTTAAGTCAAATCCCAAGTCCTGCACTTTAAATTTGTAGAACTAAACATATCATAATGTTCTCTTCACCACATGTAATGTCATTTTATCAACAGAGCCTTGATTTGGCGTTTCTTTCGCAAGTTTAAATGTTGAACAAAGGTCTTTCGGATCCATACATTTGTATAATGCAATTTGTTTCAGTTAGACCACTACGTTTGTTTTACACAAGCAAAATACCTTTTGATATATATTTTTTCCAACAGGGCCTTAGGATATGCAGTTAGGTCGTCACGGTTCCCTCCTGCAAGTTGATTGGCTAAGTTCATGATCAATGATCAACAACAGCTTTAATGTCGGCCAATTCAGGAAATGAAGTGATTCCAGGCTCACTTTTTAAATGACATACTTCATCTCCGGACTTGGTCTGAAGTATCAAGCACTTTCAAGTCAAGAGGCTCAATTGCAAGTGAAGTGACGAGTCACCGATCTTTAAGTTCAGGCTGAGTTGCAAGTCTTATCAGATTTTCTGAAGTCTAAAGTAATGAAACTAGTAGGTGAAGTCCAAGTCATGTGGGATTAGTTCACACCTCTGTCAGCTGGTCCAAAAGGGCTGAGTAACAACAAAATAATCAAAAAATTAAATCAGTGAGGCTAAACAGTATTTTTTTTGTATTCAGTAAATGATATAATCCGGAGGTACTATTACTGACAAGGCAAACATACTGTATAAGGGACAGTATTTGGGGACTGCATCACCCACAGCCTGACAACACAGTTAGTCATCCAAACACCTAAATCACCTAAACTTGTGTGCCTTTGCTGTCACCACAAAGATAGAGTGTGTGTCAGTGCAAAACAGGCGACAAATGCAACCCACTGCTGCTGCATCAACGTAAATGTTCCGAGCACGCCAAAAAGGAGTGACATATTATAAACCTCAAGGTCTCCAGAGCTGACAGGAAGCTCTAAAACACCCTGGAGATTGTTGTCGTCTGAGAAATATTCCATGAAAGTTTATACAAGAAGGAACATCACTAAGGAAAACAGAAATGGGGGAAATTTAATATGAACATAAAGTAAATGTTTAAAGACAAGAGACCAATAATTTCTGATAAAATTCCAACATATTCTCCTCCTCTACCTTTGTTTGGAACAGTCTGCTACTCACAGTGTTGTGAAAAGCCTCGCTGTTGCTTGGTCGCTGCTCTCTAGGCAAAGATAGAGTGTGTGGGTGTTTTGTGCCAAACCTGCATTAAAAAAAAGAGTGAAATTCTATCATTTATTAGTTGAAGTTTGGGTTGCTGCCCTGCTTGTGCTGGCCTTAACATACCCATTTAATCACATGCTGTCAAAAGTTTTCAGGGTTTTTCTTCTGCAGTTATAAATAAAAACTGTTTAGTGTTGTCTGCGGATTTATTTCAGACAGTAACCAGGATGTTGTTTTGAAAAGACACATTGCTGTTGATTTTTTTTAATAGCTACTGTTAACAGCTAAAATTAGATTTCAGTTAGCTGACCTCCACTGTGTTAATTTAACATTATTAACACAAATCAGTCCTTGATAAATCACTATCATAATCCTTAAAAATGCATTATTATATTGACAAATAAAGTGAGAAATACATCAAACATGCACATAAAAGGATATAAGGTTCATGAGTCATTTTGCAAAGGCTAAATTCTAGAAGAATTAATAAAACCAGATGTCAGAGGGCAGATATAAATAATTTAACCACATTTAAAGAGCAGATTTGCTGAGATGATTTCCTAAAATGTTCTCTAAGGAAAGATGCATGCCTCGAGACTTTGGTATCTCTGGGGAATTGCCCTTTGAAATGCAATTTTTATGGCATTTCAGCTTTAACAGACAGTTCACACTTGGGTGAAAAGTCGGATAACAAGGGAGACAGGGGGGATGCAGCAAGCAACAGATGGTCATGCTGTTTCTGACCCCAAGACATTACAATTACATGTTTGGTGCTCAAGCAACAAGACATAAAAAATACACCGAGGCATTTTTACAGATTTTCAGACATCTTTTATACCCCTCTGATTTTCACAGCACAGCCTGTGCACTAAAAAACATCATGCTCTACACAGATAAAAATCACATTTCTAACACGTGTTTAACAGTTTGTTTGGTCCCACAATGACTGAATTGCAATTATGAGTTTTGCATGAATGATCACTGATAGTCCGCTGTTTTCCTTAATGCATTTGAAGCCACAGTTTTAAATAACTTTCTCTTTGACAGCAATCATCGGTGTTTTGAAGGTGTTTAAGTTTTTCTACAATTAGAGTACTTTTCTATTCAGATGGAGTCACAGTTAAACAATTACCTTAGTTAATGCTCACTAAACTAATTGTTTTAACCAAGGTGAACACTTAATTTTTTAAACTGTCATTAAAAGGTGAGAAAGAGAGTCATTTGACCATCATAAAGACATGCTTTAGGCACTGAGTGGGCTGATTAATTGATTAATCGGTTGACCATTAAGTGTTTGGTATGTATTTCTTTTTAAAGTTTCAAGAATATGAATTTTGTCTTTAATTTAGGTGTTTATGGCATTCATTGTCTTCATTGAAGGTGAACATAAAATGTGTGAATTATGATGTAGAGCACCATTGAAGACAAGGACAAAGAACAACATTCTATCGTGGAATAATTTTGTTCTGCTTCCCTTAATGCAGTACAAATGCACTGAATCTCTTAATGAATACATATTATTGGCTATCAAATACGGCACTTTTCTCTTTGTGTTTGCATGTTTGTTTCCGTATGTGCATAGCGTTATATTTGTACTGGATACGTACGTAAACAACCTCAGCAAACACTATTGTTTCGGCAAGAAGTTGTTTGCCTTGAATGTAAACAGACTAATTGCTGTATTCTGATTCTTCATTACGCCAGTCAAAGTCACTATTGTTGAATGGGTTTGGAGGCAAAACACCTGTCCTTTTCACAGGATCATTTACCAAATGGCAAAGCAGTAGACAAAGACAGCACACTGCGTGTCACTAATCTGTATATAGACATAACCATTGATGTGTACCTTTCATGTGCTCATAAAAATCACAAAAGCCATTAAGTAGTCTCATTCATCTTTTCTGAGAGCTCACCTGGGCATAAAAGCTTTCAGTATGGAGACAAAAAAAGAATTAAAAAGATACAATAACATGTCAGTTTAGCCTGTAGCTATAGTCCTGTGGAGTATCTTTGAAATATGATCATATCATTGAGCCATCTATTGAAAGTTAATGAAAGAAAATTAATTGGTGGCAAGCTCCTTGGGATAGCAGTGTGAGACTGGTTTGCTTTGATATCAGCTCAAACATTCGGGGGTTTGGAACAAGTTTTGAACATGAGTCACAAGTGCAGACAGCATGGTAGACACGAATATTCTGTTTAAAATGTTAATTCAAAATCCAAAGTCAGTTTGAAACTTGCCATGCGATTCCTGTAATCGCATACTAAAAGTCATATCTAGTGTTTATATAATGTTCACTAGGTACATCTTATATTAGTATTTTCGTACTTGTCTGATAAAATTAATGCTTTAATGTCTTTGGGATCCCTAATTTTCACTAGAACTCAATCTGTTCATTATGTTTTCATTCAAAACATTCACTACACAAAAGAAAAAAAAAGTGATCAAAGTCTATCAAAGTCATTTTGACCAACAGTTCCAAACCAAATAATATTTGATCATGTAAAACAAGAAGAAGGACACAAAATTTCACATTGAAGAAGCTTTAATCATAAAACCAGAACAATTGCTCAAACAGTTATTTAATTATCAAAATAGTTTGCTGGTTAATTTTCTGTTGATCAATGAATAAATTAATCTTTGAAGCTCTATTTGGCACTGCGATTAAAAGTAAATTACTTGATTCAGGAAGAAATTGTTATTCTCTGTCATCACTGTTGCAGCATTTCAAATTTGTGCATGCTGATCATCTTATTCTTAACAGGACATAGGGTATGTACTTCATCACTGTCTGTTTTAGTCCCGTGAGCTCCATCTGTTTTCTCACCTAGTCAGTGGGAGGAGGTCACATTAAATGGTGACAGTGCATTTTCATGTTTTGGATTTAAAGACAAATTTGATAGGGGTGCAGGTGCCTCAGGGCCACAGCTATTGGACATATTGGAAACTATTCCTGCAGCTTTTTTGTGCTCTTCAGCTGGGCTGACAAAGCTAGTTTAGATGTCATAAAAGGCTTTGAGGTGGATGTGACACTGTAATTTGCAGCGACAGAGAGAAAACATGGGTTTTGTGATCGCTTGCTGACTAGCAAAATTGTGTAATTAGTAGAGGGACCAATCAAATTTAAGTCATCTAATCCCTAAAGCTTTCCTTGATTGGCAAAAATCTTGACAATTTCCTACCTATTTCTCAGCAAGTCCCTTTTAATAGACTTAGAAACATGGTTTCCATTAGGGCACATGGCCAAGCTGCATGGTAAAGGCTTTAGCAGTTTTGAAAGGTTGCATGAATTAAGTAGATCTACCTTCTCTGTGCACATGAATAATGGGTTGAGAACAAATTACATTAGTTTGATTAAATTTTTTTTTAGAGTCAGGAGCATGAATGAAGTTTAGATATATGGATATTGATTTTAGTGAGCTTAATTTGAAAGTGTCGAAATCAATAGTGACCAACTAATTAACTGGTAAGAATGTTCTTCATTCCAATTATAACAGCCTCTTTTCCTCCAGTACAATATAGAGAAGTATTATTTTCACTTTCAGAAACTTTAGGGCCTCAATGTCACCGTGGACTGTTATAGTCTGTCTCTTGCAAAACTAATTAATCAAGTAATAATTTAATTTTGTCTCAATAATTCCGGACATGGTGAAGCGTGACTGCACACTCTTAAACTGTTAGAATTTAAAGGACGATATACTCCATAAATGGAGTAGACTTCTTTCAACACTGTGCGTTTAAAACTGTCAAAAAGGGGTGGAAGAATAAAAATACAGCAATTTCTTTATATTGAGATACCATGGGGTCTGCATGCGAGATAAATTGGATAAGAACTGAGAGAAATGGTGAGTGTGCCTGGCATATGGGTGGAACCTCTCTGCGCACAAAAACCCCTCGCTGATTGTTACACTTCACATAGAGTCTGGAAAAGTTTATATAATCCCATTGCCGCCTAAGTTTGGATCCCCTGCTGAATGAAACAGAAGCTCATACCTCTGAAGACTCAACTTTTTTGAAAATTTGATGGATGCTTTTTTTATGCTTCAAATAAATACATGCGGTGGCTTTAAGGGATTCGTGGCTCCTCTAGACATCGAGCCAAAGAATATTAGAGAAGAAACACGTTAACAAGTTTCCCTAGTTGCAGCAGAAATATCTGACAGGAGTGATTTCTGTTTTATTGCCAAACTCGTATTGAAAATGACTTATAACAGGTAGTAGTAAAATAAATCTTGGTTTTATACATTCCTGCAGCCCTGGTGGAATTCACCTAATGTAAATCACAAGACTGAAGGCAAACTGATTACTGTCTATGGCATCAGAGCTAACATCCACTCCCCTGCCTCTGAAATCAAACTAACATGCTTGCGTACCACCATAATAGGAGAGAAAGGAAAGAGAATATAGATTGAAAAGGATATGCTTATATTTAGGAGGCCAAAACCAAGAAGGAAAACTGAAGTGGAGCTTTGTAATGTAGGCTACAGAAAACAGATGTATCCTGCTCCTAAAAACACAATCCTCCAGTGAGCAACTGTTCAGACAGCTGTACTTGGGTGAAGTTTTGCGTTTGGCTACCTAACAGTATGAATTAAGGGGCTACTTAAGAACCAAAGACAGTGGCTGTTTGTTGGTGTGGGCCACTGCGGTGGATAATTGATATCAAGTACTAACGCGATGATCTGATCTACACATGGGAACGCACATACAGGTGCAATGCACCCTTATTTGCAGTGACCCACTTCTACTTTTCAGAAAATTTAAAGCTTAATGAACTAGATTAGATTTCCACATTCTACAATACTGACTGTAAATATGATGTATTTAACAGTTAAAAAAATGCACCATCTTCATACCAATACTACTGTGCTTGGTAATTCTATTGTAGTTTATGTGTGACAGAGATGGTCCTGTAGATTTCTGCACATGCTCTTTAAAGTCTGTGGATGGCATTTGGTGGTTCTGGATTATTGGGGGTAAAAAAAAAAAAGTGCATTTCAGCCCATTGTAATTGTCTGCAGTGATGGACGGACCTTTCAGACATTTGGTTACTCTCCACTACTGAGACAAAAACCGTACTGTAAATAATAAATACAATATGATTTAATGGTAGTTGAACTATTGCAATTTAATGGCACTTTAAGGTGTACTGTTGTACTGTATAATACTGAATTTTTAGTAATTTTATATACATACATGAAACCCTTTATTTTAAACTTGTAAAATGATATTTTTTTTAATTAGAACAAATTGTTAAAATAAGATCAGCCCAGATCTGCATTCAAATTTTGCTGATATGTTAATGCACTGGTAATATCAACCTCCTAACAATAATAATAAGAGTTTGAAATATAAGTAGACTATTTTATAACTGGGCAATTAAATCTAACGCAACTGGACTTTGTCAAATTGTCAGATAAGACTCTGACCGGGAGGAATGAGTATATTCTTAGATATATAGGCTATTTATTTTTATGTGGCAGTATTGCAACTTTTACTTTGGCAAAAGTATCTAAACACTTCTTCCATTTGCTGATGGTTCTTTACTTAAACAACGGCTTCAAGTTAGCCCTTATCTGACCCTGAATTTTGTTGATGTGGCACTCTGGTTTTGTTGAGTTGTCGGTATCTTTGCTTCTTAAAGAGACGTAGCTTACAATGTATATTAGATTACTTACATTACTAATGTATTCAACAGGTCACCTAAACTCCTGTTATCGTAGACACACTTTCAACACGGACTCATTGAGACATTGACAGACAGATGGCCTCTCTGCGGAAACGTCACGGCTGCTTCTCGCGCTCCGCCGTGGTGACGTCAACGGGAGCACGTGAGTTTGTTATTGCAGGAAGTGAAGATGGCGGCTCAGTCGTTGCTCTCCGAGTCTGTGCTCGGATGGTCTATTTTCACCTTTATACTTTTGGTAAGCAAGTATGAAGTCGTCAAGCCTCTTAATCAAGTAGTAGGACGTTTAACTAGTCGTTTTAGACGTGTTAATGGCTGACGTTTCGTTTTTTCACGGTGCTAAGCTCATCATGGCTGCTGTGTATTCACGTCAACATTGGCTTTAAATTTGTTAAGCTAACATTAGCCATGACACACTTGCAGGCTGTTATTTTGTAGAAAACACTGTAATATTTAGTATACATCTGTATTTAATGTTGAGAAGTGTTAGTGTTAGCTTAAGGGGGTGTGTATTCATACTTTACAGGAAACAGTAGGGCTTTTTCTGGGTAGAAGTAACACATTGTGTTGTTAACCTACTTAACTTTCCTCACAACGTTTAGGACGCCCCGAATGAATAATTCAGTACTGTTAATAAAAACAGCTTGGTTGCTTTTCATCACCGGCACAAGCTCATATATCTGCAATATTTCCTTTCCTGCTAGTCACATTTTACGCATTTAGAGGCTATAGCTTCAGCATTACTTAAATGAATGCCACGAAGTTGGTCAGCTAGGTAATCTGCTGCCCGTTTTAGCACTCATTATCTCGGCTGTCAGTCAGAGTCAGAGTCACATGGCTAAAGCAGAAGCCGTCCAGAAGAATGCCTGGATGCCAATTAATTGCTCTGCCTCCCTGCACACCACTAGCAGCCCCTTTTATTTGAACAAACCAATGGATCTTATTTAGATGCAAAGCCCGCGTCATTACCTGGCAAAACAAGCAGCCAGAGGCTTAAGGCTGAGGGCCTTCAATTGATCCGGTCTGTGAATGGCAGCCCCTGATCTGAAGGGACTAGTTTCATCAGTGTCGTCACTTCTTACAGCATGTGTGCTTGGAATATGACCTTGTCATTTTGGAGCTCCTTTTTTACCTCTGTGTCCAATGAGTTTCCTGACTTTTACAATGACAGTCCTCAACCTTTTCTTTCAGGTCCTTTTCAGGTTAAACAGCAACAGAATATATTGGCAAAGTGATGAACTAGTTCAAAGAACTATGAACTGTAGTACATAATTATTGACTAATACTGCTTTGAATAAAAGTCAACTTATTATTTGATTTCCTATCAGTCCTAAACATTGCTTGTCCCCTCTCTGATGATGAAGAGGAATAAGAGGATGGGCTGTATGATATAATCAGATCAGCTGTTCCTCAGCACCTGTAATCAGGCTATTCTTAGTATGTAATTTTCCTCCTTGTGTTAACACTTTGGTTTGGTTCTGTTTGCCAGTCAGCTTCACGCTCACTGTAGCCTAAGTTTTCAAGCAGTTTTGATCAGATAAACGAGGACACAAAAATGGAGACACAGTATGAAAAAGTTTTGCACTGCAACACTGATCAGTGTAAGCTACACAAATGTGGAGTTTGTATCAAGATATCATTCAGGATTACTTTATATTATACAGTTGTTTAAACACCTATGTGTGTGTCTTCATCCTTCTTTCATTAATCTATCACTTATATAATTACTTCCTCCCTTTCATTTTCCTCGGTTTTCCCTTCCTCCTTTTTGTAGGAAGTCCTAATGAGACCAGTTTTTTTTTTCTAATCATATGTTTCATTTTTATTCTTTCTCATGACGGTATCTTTAAAAATCCCCACCTGTTTAGGGGATCCTGGCTTTCTGTTGGGTCTACATTCGGAAATTTCAAAGTCGTCAGGAGAGTGAAGTTGTTTCAACTATCACAGCAATATGTGCACTGGCCATTGCTTTGATAACATCTGCCCTTCTACCAGTGGATATATTCCTCGTGTCATTCATGAAGTATTCCAATGGTACTTATAAGGTGAGTTTCTGTTTTTCTAACATTAACAGTAACAGTATCTGAGATATGTTAACAACTGTTTCTGAGGCAGCTTTGAATTTTGCTTTGTAATGATAAAAGATGATCCAGTACCATTATTGTTCCTTCTTATCATCTCATTCAGAATGCTGTTCAAATGCCAGGCCGTTAAAAATCAAATATATATTATCCCTTTTTTTAACAGTGGTGTATTATTAACTCTCTATAGATGTTATGTTATGGATGTGCTTAAAGTTACACAAGTCACTTGCTGTTTATGGCACAGGCATATATTTGTGCAATAACAAGAACAAATAATCTGTTTAGCACCTCAAAGTTGAACTGGATGCTGCTGAGAAGTGGCAGCATTCTGTTTATAACAAAGAAATGCCTAATATCCTACTGGTGCATTGACTGTGTAAACCAGTGTTTTAGGCAGTATTGGAGGCTTGTCCAATGCTGACACTGGCACTAGAACAACCCTAGTGATTTTTGTAGAATTTTACACAGTGAACATTGTTTAGTCCAATCTAAATCTGAAGGCATTTGTTCATCTGTTTTTGCTTAGTCATTTAATGTCTTTCTATCTATTAAAAAATGTGTGTTTTTTTCAAACTAATGTGGTCATGCTGCAACTGTTAATTCATTAGGAACATATTCCCTCACTTACTTAATCAAATAGAACATCTTGGTGATCTCCTAGTGATTATACTGAAATAAAATAAATATACAAATTACCATAGAGGCACAGAGACAAGTGATTGCTCTTTAGTTAAAAAATGACACATGAAAACAGAAAGACTGAATGAAATATTTTCCTCTATCAGGAAAGAATCATTTGAGCTTTACTCATAGCAGTGAGAGTCGTGACACTGCAGAAACTTCTGACTTTTCCCTTAAGGCTGCCACTCTTTGAAAACAGTACCTGTTTTTTAATCTTTTTGCAGCTTTTCACTTTTTTTTTCTATTCGAGAATACATTTTTCAAGAAAAATGTTAGAAATGCAAGCTTATGATGGACAATTTCCTTGTGCTATGCATGAATAAAAATAGATTTAGACAAAGGTCTGACAGATTTGAGTTTTTCTCTCCTGTGCCTGTCAGTTTTGCGTCATTCACTGTTTATGTTTGAATCCACTCTGTGTAACTAGATAAACAAAGCTGCGAGAGAACTGCTGTAACCCACATGCTTGCTAGTTATGTTTGACCTTACTATTTCTAGGGTCTTGGATTCATTTGTTAACTGGTGCATTGCGGATTTTGCCTCATGATTCTGTCTTGAATCATTGTAAGAGAATGATAAATAATTAAGTGATAGAATTAATAGAATGTCCAGAAATGCACCATTTTTACAGCAGTTTGGTGTTAATCATCACACTATTTTCTCTACTTATTACTGTTTTAATTAATGAACTTAAATCAAATTGATGCCTGTTTTCATAGAAAATTACACTTGTGTCATTCATTTACTGTTGAATTTAATTAAAATTTTCACCAGTGACTTGTGCTTGGGTTACATCTAGGAATGGGCAGCCAACAATGAGACAAGGGGGCAAATTGAAGACACTGTGCTGTATGGATATTACAGTAAGTTATTTTTTTCCATTCTTGTCTTGAGTGGTTTTACATGTAACAAAGAAAATTGGTGTTTGTGGACAAAAATCTTACAACTGCAGAACCTAATAAATTTTATTTTTAGTTAGCCCTTTTGTTTCAATTTTTTTTTGAGTTTAGTTGTTTTTGGATTAGAGATTAAAGGTCTGCTTGGTCATTCTACAATGATATCAACCCTGTCTCCTCTTTCAATTGATAGTAGTGCATTTCAATCTAATACCACCTGGGGCCTGACTTACCCACACGGCCATCTTAATGGATAAGATTTCTAACTTTGGGATTCCTCATCGGCTCATCGTTTCCAACAATGGTGACTCATTTTCACAAAGGGTATCTCTAAAGTAAATTGAGCTGCACCTTTTTACTGCTCTGGAGGAGTTTTGTTCAGGCTGTCACTTTAGATAGATAGATATATTAAAAGCCCATACAAAAGCTCACTGATCCTGGAGCATCTTCTGGCCTTACATTTTTAAACTAAACTTCATTCAGAAAGAAAAAATACAAACAATATATGCCACTTAAATAAATGAGACTAATAAAATAATGGACTATAATGGGCAGTACTGTTGAAATAATGAAAAGTGAAAAGCCCATTTCCCAGGGTAATGTTAATGGACGGACAGAGTTTGTTTTCAATGATGATGCAATATATCAGAGATATTAAAACATTTACAGTGTTTCCTGGCAAAAGGCCCACTATGACCATTAAAATGAATGGAATCTGTCAGATAGCAGGCAGCCCACATTAGTCAACTGTAGCTGTCAATAATAGATGAAATTTACTGTTGCATATTAAGTATGCAGTAATGTATTAGCTGGATGTGACTTGTGCTTTAAATGAAGCACATACAGCATCCCCATCTGTATTCTCCTGGTTTAATGTAAGGTAAATTGTTTTCATGACCTTTACATGGAAAACATTTAATGTCATGATATCCTGCACACTGTTACTTCATGATGGACAGTGTTGATTATATTTTCTCACATCTGTACACTGTTTTCAGATTACCATATGCAATTTTTTAAATTTGTCTTGTTATATTTAACTATTATAGTCTTTCATTATTAGTCAAACTTTCATGATGTTGTGTTATTGACTATTTTCTAAATCTGTATATTTCTATAATGTCAGTTTTTTTGTTTTATATTCATAACAACGTTTCTTTTCTTGATCCTACAAAGTTGCTACAAAGTAGCTTCAATCCCCACGAGGGCAGGTAGCTTCATCATATATAATTTATGCTACATTGCATTAAGTGATGTTACATGTGGTTGGCTACAAACTTTTCCTCATTCTTGTGAGGACAGACAGGATAAGATAGAACAGTCCTGTACTTACAAAACATGTTGATGACAGTGATAAAAAAGACTGGTTAGTCAGGTTTGCCATAGTTTTTGAAAACCCTTATCAGGAAAGTAGTCTTGACTGGCCTTTTGAATTTACTGTTGGTGATAGTAACACTTTGGTGTGTTGTTGAGCACTGTTTATAGGAGAGTCACTCTTATTGTTTATACAATGTGAATTGTGGTAGCTATGTGCCAGGTTAGATTTTGTCTTTAAGTTTTGCTTCATGAGGGTTGCATTCTTGCTTTCTAAGTTTTATAGTTTAATAACTTGCAGTTAACTAAGCAGAATAAGCTAACTGAACATTAAAGGTGCAGACATGTAAAAATACCAGTAGCAAAGTATGCACCAGCATTGTATCATCTCATGTGAAATATAATATTTGCACAACAATATTTGTAGTCTGTGGTCACAGGAAAAAACTCCTATCTACATGACAGCAATGCAGATATAATTTCTAAATGTCCTCATCCTGGTAGGAGTTTTCCAAAGCATCAATTTTCAGAAAAATTGTGTTTGTGTGTGAACAAAAGGTGAAATATAAAATTTGTTTCCCTGTGCTTTTTCTGTGATGACAAGTGAAAATCTATGCCGTCAGAAAGGTCTACAATAGTGGCAGCAGTTATTACATGCGGTCCACACTTGATGTTTCCATCTGTAGGCAAGCAACGTAATTGCTGCTGCAAGGATTGAGCTGGGTTTTTTGTAGATTTTTGTTGTTGTTTTTTGGCACACATTAAGATACATAAAAAATAAGATAGGCTAACAATCCAGCATGTGACAAGTTTTTGTGAGTTAATTACTCTTTTATTTACTTTTTTACTTGCCTTTACTTCCTCTTTCAGATGAGTACTGTAACACAAAACTGTGGGATTGTTTACAGCTTTTACAATCATCTCAGGGCTTGTGTTCCCTGCCTCATACCACGTGGCAAAACTAAAACTACAACATCAACAAACACTGCAGAGTATTACTTTCTAAGCACCCGCCAGCTACATCTGCTCATGTATGTTCCCTAAGCCAAGTCTTCACTTGTCTCACTTGTCACAATTGTCACATTTGCTAGTATTTGGTAAAATAATACATTTCACTGTGGTGACAATGTGTTTTTGGTTTGTGGTACAATTTGTCATATCATTAGGAGGTTTTGACCTATCCTGTCTGAATCTCTTGCTGTAAGAAAGGGCAGGTTCAGTCCTCATTAGTTGCTCAATAATTTTAGTATTTGTGTGTGGTTGCAATTCATGAGGACAGTATCCAGGCCATTTGGCTGATAAATTACGAGGCTAGTCGAGGCTATTATTGCCACTTAAAAAAATCATCATGATTGTTATCTTAAGAGATAACACGAGTTTTTTGTCTTCAGCAATAGCAAATTCAGTCATGCCAAAGACACTAGATCACACGTTTTCTAACAGATGCTGGCTTAAAATGCCTGTCAGCAACACTGTTATGTACCGTCTGTTCAGAAATGCCAAATGCACAGAAGACAAGCTGTCTCCTTGCCCAGACAGCCCAATCAAAGAAACCACTTCCACTGGTATAGTGACATCAGAAAATTGGCTTTCACAGACCATGAACACTGAATGTGAATCCTGCATATAAGGGACATAAAATATTGTCTTCTGATCCCATAAATATGATTTCATACACAGGATTTACTTTAGATTTAACATCTCTTCAAATGGAAACTTTGCTTTTTCAAGAATTAAAAAATCTATAATTCTATTGGTCTGGTCTAAATGGTGTTGTCCTGTTACTTACTGAACCCATTTACTTGCCAAACTGCCTTGAAACCGTGTTCATAGTGCAAAAGTTACACTCAAGAAAGTTGTCAAAAATCAGAGGAAAAGCGCATATAAATCGTTAAGAAGTCTGTCTGATTAGAAATTGTTAAAAAGTTTGTAAATGTTAAGCCACAGTGTAAAAATGTATAATAGTTTTGAGTGTGCTGTGCCTTCAGCTGCATCTTGTATTAGTATATAGTCTCATCCCCCTTAAATGCTTAGATTATACATTGTCTGTACAGTTCGTTCATGTCATTCCAGAAAAAGGAAACAGTACTTTATTTTCAGATTTTTCTTATCAACTAAAAAATCAGAGACATAACAGGAATATGCATTCTAGGAGCTCGGAGAGGGATGAGAGAGAAGCTTGAAAGATTTTGCTACTTGCCTCAGGCATGTATACATGTGATCATAGCTCTGGGAGTGTGTGCTGCAGAATGATCTGCTTGCAAATTTGTTGTGGTGTTGTAACCTTTGGCTGCTGATAAGGAAAGTTGAGAGCTTGTAAAACTGCCTAAAATACAAAAATCAGTGCCCTGCAGTTTTGATTGATAGTGTGCTCATTCCTCAAAGCATATTTTTGGAATAAAGTTATATTGCATTTTAAATATTGCAAATGTATTCCAAGCTCAGAGGAGCTGTCATTTAAAATATGACATCTTCCTAGGGTAATTTCACTTGCTGTAAGATTTGAAGTTGTTTTCTGTTGTGCTAGAATTAAACTGAAGGTAGGTGTTTAAACAACATATTGTGAGATTGTTGCAGAGTGGCTGTTGGATTTGTTGCCTGTGCTATTTGAAGTTAAATACTTTAATTAAATAATAGTATATTCACGGTGCTTTAACCATGATTATTTCTGAAAGTCATATGGAATTCATGATGCTTTTCCTTGTGATTGTATATCTCTGCAGTGAATAGACATTTGTGAAGACGAAAGTAAACGAGGACTGTGTGCTGAGGCAAAGTCATACTTTGTTGAAGACTTCAGCGATAGGCTAAATATGAACATGTGATAATTCTAATTTTGGCTACGTAGTCTGTTTCACTATCCTGTTGTTGATGTTTATACAGAACCAGAGGTTCTTTTCCCCCTTTCTGTGGGCATGGCTTTTTTGTTTGCCAGTAGGTGGAGACCAAGCTCCATGTGTGTTGAATGCACAGCTTCCTTTCAAATCTAGCCTTTAAAGTTGAATTTTCTTTCATATTTGACAGTGCTGTCCATTTGACTCTTCACAAATGGAATAATTACATGGCTGACATAGAGGTTTCCTTTTTCCACCACTGGAGCATGTTTTCTTCAAGGTAGATTGATGTGTATTCAATGGTGATAACAGTTAATAAGCATGTGTACATCCAGTGATTCTTAAGAACAATTTTGGATTGGTGTTTCCAATCATTTGATGGCCCCACATAGCTGTCACTTGGTGAATTTCTGTCAGATTTGGGTTTAAAATTTGTACATTTTTCTCTGGTCACAAGCTTTAAATTAAGCCTTTAGCTAACATTGTCAAACTGATACAGCACTTTTCTGCTGCATAATTACCCTGTGGGGTTTTACAAGCAGTGTTGTCATAGTGGAATAAATATAGTGGGGTAATTGTACCATGGCATAATTCCATTGCTATATTAAATAGTATTTGTTTAATATATTATGTTATTTTTTATTATTATTATAACTAAGTTGATAGTGTTCATTTTTATTAAGAATCCACACAGTTTTACAGAATTAGTGGGAGTGGATGACATGATTTAAATGGTTAGTTTGCATCCCTGTGCTCATTAAACTGCTTGTATGTTTATGTTAAAGTGCTCTGTTATGGGTGTATATTTTTCTGTTGCCTAGACTCCTTTTTCTTATGAAAGCTACAGTACTCATAAACACTAACATCATAAGTAGGTCAAGTAAGTGCATTAAGGTATGTTACATCTGAGACAAATATTAACATGCATTTAGTGCATGTAGTTATTTTAAGAGAAATGCATTTTTAGTTTTTGACAGTAAACAGTAATAAAAAGATAATAACAGTATAGAAATTCAAATTTGATGGAAATAAAAGGAAATAAAAATGTTCTGTTAAAGTGAAAGGTTATTTATTGTTTTGTAGAGTGTGGAACTCTAAGTAATTGACAAATGCCAATATAGTAGATCAAATGTAGCTGCAATTTGACAGAGGAAATGAAAGTCTATGACGTAAATATATACTTCCTTTTAGAGCCCAAATTGCTTTTTGTGATCTTTGATGAACCCCTAAGTTTGAAAGCCCTGCCTTTCAATCTCCACACTCTGTCCATTTATACATTTACTTGGACTGCTCAGTACTTCAAACCACTGGTGCATGAGACCCTTAAGCAACAGGGCAAAATACCCCTGGGCCCTTTAAATAAATCATTGGCTTTCTCTGTGCCATTTTTAACGCCATTTGTAGAAAAAAAAGCTAGAGAAGATGCAGTCTTCTTGTAAATATACTGCAAGTGCTTTCTTTTTGTCTGAGGTTCTTGTCCACTTACATGTGCTGACTGAATTTTATTGGAAAGTGGTGGCCTAGTGCTTCTTTTAAGAGCATTCTGAAAACAATGACAAATAGCAGTTTTATTTTTGAGAGCAGCTTTGTATGATACAGAAAGGCCTTCAACTTTAAGTTCAGTGTGCATAAGAAACAAAAAACCCTTGTCTTGCCACTGTGTGCAAAAACGACACATAGTTTTTCACTTTTACTTTTTGCTTGTGTACCTCGAAAAAATGGCGTTTGGTCCCCAGACTACATTTTTAGCCTGAGGTTACCGTTTAGTGATATACCCTCTGTTGTAGCAAGAAACATTAGATAAGTTAACCTGGTGATGCCAGTAATAAACAATTATTATTGTTGGTTGGTACTGTTGGCCTCTCTGATGTAAGATACAGCAGTAAAGCAGTTTGCTGGTTCCCTATTTTTACATTATTGCTTTGTTATCAATCTTAAAAAAATGAAAATGCTTTTGGCTAAATTAAGCTTAATACACGTAGATAATTCACATTAATGTTAGTTAGCAAACATATTATTTGTTGAGTGTTACTTTTTGAAGACACAAGGTTACAATGTAGCTTCTGATCAATGTAGCTTCTGAGCTGAGATAACAAGCCAAGCTTCAATGGATAATTTACAGCCCTAATGATATTGCAATAAGAGTTGAGGCTTGTTGGTCGATTTAAACCACAATATAAGCTATGATGTCCAACAATGGAAAATCTATGCAATTCCTATACATACATGGCTTTTAAGAGCAAGAAAGTCAAATCTCCTTATATATATTTGCTTTAATATAAGGCTTTGATTAATATTCTTTGTAACATATTTACCTTCATACGGTATGAAGCAGCATGTGGAACAAAAAACAGAAGAAATGTATTCTGTGCATTTTACTTCTAATGAGGTTGGTTGTGCACACTGGAGCTATAAAATTAATGCTCAACATGGTCTTCAGGCTCAGGAACCATTGGCTAATGTGGTGTATAAAGATGTTGTTCCTTTAAAGAAGTTCTTCCAAATCAGCTCACTATTCATGTCCTTTCAAGGCTAATCTTTGAAATTGATGTCCCTACTTCCTGCTGCACTAGACAAGGAGCTCCGAGGAGTCCATTTGTGGCCTTTTTTCAACCCCCCAAAAACCTGCCATTGATAAATGAAGTGAAATAAAATGAGAATAATTTACAGCTGATTGTTTCACTTTGAAGCAGTCTATTTTCAGGCAGCAGGCCAGTGACTACAAAACACTGGTTGCACTTTAGATATTCTACATGCAGAATGAGCATCTTAAACAAAACCTATGGGTTTCCGGAGGTTTGATGGGAGGACTCTGGTTTACTGCTCTCTGCCATGATGTTATTTTAAATCCAGTTAAGCTAAATTTGACCAATTGTGAGCAATGTAGGTGAGGGAAAAGGTAGACCATTA
>JAUZTA010000004.1:10259354-10269941 GCA_034780835.1 Ctenochaetus striatus
CCTATTTCTTTCTTATTTAAAATATGAATTTAAATCAAGACATTTCAAAGAATGTTAGATGACCTTTAGTCTGCTTTCAGTTTAGTTTTACACTTTAAGATGTTGCAATTCTACTGTGAATTCAGAAGAACCGGTTTAGAGGTTGGTTGGCTGGTTTTAAAGTAAAAAAAAAAAAAAAACATGGATGTGGTTTGTTAGCTGTACAAAATAAAACGTAACACCACACTAATTGCCATTACAGAATACAAAAAAATGTCCATAAGCACCTCCTAAGTGCTCAATGGAAATGTATTACAGAGTTTAGCATGAGCAACATTAAACCTTTACTCACATCTCTGCCATCCCTCCACTTTCAGGTCCTGTCATTAGTTGTATTGTGAATTGAACAAAAACACATATACATATTTCAAAAAGATTTTTGAAGTCATGTGTGTGCATTTAGTAAAAACATATATATTTCAGTGGTTTAGGCTTTGATCCGTGTCGAAGGCGGGATCAAACAAGTTCAGTGATGGCAACATGAGGCTTTTGCTTTGATTCTGCATCAGTCTGTCTTCTCTCCTCCTATCATCAGTGATGGAGAGTAGCTTGAGTATGAAAAATAGGTCAGTGGAGATGTGCTTGATCAAAACCAAGGCTGCACTCCACTGAGGCTTTGACCTGTCGCTGTCTGGTTTTACTGCATCCTCGACTCTGCCGCCGTTAAAGGAGATTTTTATTGGAACAATCCTCCCAAAGACAGGAGGCTAAAACGGTGCTTAGCCGAGATAAGATGTGTCAAAAACTCTCTGAGAAGGACTTCCGGGCGACTAAAATCACTTACTTTAGAGAAAGAAACCACCTAAAAACTACTTGCCAAAAGTATCAAGACAACAAATGTACCTCAGTGTCACAAATAAAACGACCTCAATCATTCTAAAGGATGGTGTCGCACAGGTTCATTAAGCACAGGATAGTTTTTTTCCTCTATTTACCTGTGGAGAGCTTTTTTTATAAAAAAAATAACTCGTAGTTCTTTTGCTTTTTTTCTTTCTTTCAGCTGACAGACTTGAACTTTAGGTTGAACTTTAATTGAAATTTGTGCAAGCGCATACGTTTGCAATGAACTGCGGAGACATGTACCTGCTGATATTTGAGCAAATTTGTTCATGTTATTTTTTTTTAAGTAAAGTTATATTAGATAACTGAGCCCTCCCAGAGACCAATAAAGGCATGCTATGCTAGCTTGAAGGTGGCTTAAAGCCTCACGTCAAGTGAAAATTTGATATTTGAGACATTAACTGGCAGACACAGAGGAGACGAGAGATGAATCATGTGCTGACAACCGCAGGTTATCAGGGCTGTCAGTCTATACCCCAAGCAGAGGCAAAAATCTAGTCTTGCAGATGATTTTATGATCTATAATATATTCTATACATGGTTATTGCTCAGCTGCGTTTCAGTACAATGGACAGTGCTGAGAGAGAGAGAGATCTCAAGCTGCTAACAGCTGTTTCTATGAGCCTTCTGCTGCTGATTTTGACAGAATAGTTCATAAATTCAGAAAAAAACACATCCTGCAAGAAATATGTTCTTATGTGAGTCCTCTCAGTACATTATTAAATAATAATTAATTTTATAAAGTATTCTTTGATTCTGAAACACTAGCCTTAGAGCCATATGTCCATTTAATGTCCCTCTCTCACTGTACAAGAGCCTGGTTTCAGCGTTTCTCAGCACCCTGCCAGTGCTTTTCCTCTATAGGGACACACACACTGTTCCAGTGCTGTTATCAGTGTTTTTTTTTTTTTCTGCCATCTTGTAATTTCAAACAGCCTCAATCACTTCACCCTGAAGGGGGCACATTGGTAGGGGGTCCCTACCAAAATGTTAAACTAAACCATAGCCCTCGGGGGGGCTCTCGTTTATCAAGCACAGAGGAGCTGAAGAACTTTTACATGAATACTCTCTTCTCAAAACTTCAGTAAAAAGTGCATGTAAAAGCTAAAAGCCTAAAAAAAAATTGAATACTTAACCATGAAAAAAAATCACAGTAGTTATTAACTTTCACAGTAGTTAATAATATAATACTGGTAGTACATGATGAACTATGCAAAAAGTACTTCTTAAGGATTCTGTGCAGTGTATTACAGGAATTCTTTTTCAACAGTGCATTTTTCTTCCTCCCGTGTTTCACTTTAGCCTTGCACAGTGCCTACAAGTCACCCTGTCCCTCCAGGGAGGCCTGCCTGGTTAGACAGAAGGCTGCTGTGATTATACTTCGTGTATGCACTTCTGTTAGAGTGATACAAAGCGAAAAAATTCATCTGCTGTGTGTATGTATCCTCTCCTTTTTTTCCTTCCCTCTCGCCTCTGGTGGCAGTTGTCATCCGTGGTGACCGAGGCGGCGCTGATGCTCGTGCGCCGGGCGCTGTTGCTGTGATGACCTTGACAAGGGCAGTGACTATGGCTGAGTAGGTGCTGATGCCCCCTAACACATTTTACCCTAACAGCCTTAGTGCATCTATGTCACACATTATGTTGTGTTGCCTTTGCTGACCAATATTTCATCCGTGTTCACTGTCTCAGCAGCAATTATGGATCTGAAGGGCCTAATGGAAGGAGGAGGTCTGTTTATGAATCATTTGGATTCTTCATTAAGAGTTTGATGCCTTTGACCTTGATCTCATTACAGGTCGAAGGTTGCAGTGTGTTGTTTATATTTATGGCTTTACAATGTGGGCTTTTATGAAACTCCCTGATGCTGAAACTGTGATTAATGGCCTTACAAATAAACTTGACCTGACCTGAACTATTGTCCATCATGGTCCCTTTTTTGCCAGTGGTCAGTGCCAGCTTTGACAGGGAGGTGCACTGTGTTAAAACATGATATATGACAGCTATCTGTTCTTTTACCCTTTTATCATGACACTGCTCTTCTGTCGCTCAGACATTAAAGGTCCCGGCGACACGGCACCTCATGTTATCTGTGTGTGGGACTCACTGTGAATACAGATGAAACAGAGTCCACCAACACCGACAAATACGAGGAACTCAGATCTGATTTAATGTAAAACGCTGGGATGTGTTACATACTGGTTGATCATAGAAGATAAGAAAACACAGACATTTCTATCACAGCATCCAAATTCAGATGCACATAATAAAAGAGTGTAATAAATTAATCATTAATGTCAAGAGTTTACAATAATTTAATCATAGATTCCTTTTAATTGTTGATGTAATTAATTAATGTTACACTACTCAATAAATATGTATGACCTGAATCTGGCAAATAAAAGTACTTCCTGGTTTGAATGAAATTTTAATTAGTAAAGGTGTTAAATTTCTAACAATATCACATCATAGAAGGCAAAGAAAAAAACAGAAAGGCCACGCTCTGTGCTGGAAATAGCTTCATGATGCAAAACAGTTTTTAGCTATAAAACTAATGTCAAGCCAGAGAGGTAATGTCATGCTAGTAAATCTACTCTGCCGCAGGTAAGCCATCTGTCAATGACAGCGTGTTTGCTGCTACAGCTAGTTTGCCAGTTAACTACTTTATAGTTGTAAAAGAAATGTCAATTCAAAACACCTCAGACTGTTTTAAAGTTCAACAAAAGCTCACCGCATCCAACCATCATGTAACTCCAGCACCCAACAGCGCTGCATTGTCCTGTTTTGTTAGCAAACTGACCTTCAACAAGAACAAAAGTGTCATAGCAGCTTCATCAGAGGTTGCATTTCTCTGTCATCCTCCCCTCTCCTCCTCCTCTCTCCTCTCTCCTTGCTCCTCTCTTCAAGAGCCGAGTGTTCGCCTCACCCCATCAGAGAGCTTGCATCCTCTGCTCAAATGCTCCCCTCTTAGTGCACATATTAAAGCTTCTGCTTACTGTCAGAAAAAACAGACCTCGGAGTGCTTTTCTTCAACAATGCTCTCAGAGTCACAGTTACAATTTTTCTGCATCCACTGCACATGCTGTGCACTGATGGGTGTAGCCATGAGTTACATTACCGCATGTGAAAATGGGATAAAAGGATACGTTCGTTCTCCTCGCATGGAGGGACACAATTTTGGCCCAAGATAGTATTATTATCATGATGTTTTGGTGATTCTTTACGCACTGCACAGATTAAGCAGGGAGCTTAAAAACTAAAAGCCTTATTTACAGTTTCTATACATAGGACAACTTACTAAAGCTAAATCACTAATATCGTAATGTGGATTTTAAACAGAAATATCATGACAGTAGTGGAAAATTGCAGGGAAATTGTTGCATTGTAAAATGACATTTGTATTTTTTTGGCAAATCAGCTCAATTAAAACAGCCATTGACTGATATTACATCAAACTTAGGTCAATCATACCATCATATAGCTGAGCAAAATGCTGAATCTATATCATACAGATTTAAGTGCATTACACCATTTTGTCGCCTTTTATGGGAGGACTAGTCTTTCCATTTCACACTCACAGGTGGGTCACAAAGATTTTTCATTCCTTTAAGGGAAAGGAGACAGGCGGTGATAAGAGGACCAGCCCAAATTCATCTGTGGACCTCTCAGTGAGAACTAATTAGACACCATGCGGTGATAACAAAAGATGAATGGAGAAATGAAACATATTGCTCATGTCCTCACCTGTGGCATTGGGTGGGCACCTATTAAAGGCCAGTTCTCCTGAAGGCGTCCGTCTCCACACCATTGACACTGCATAGTCCTCAGGACAAATCTCATACGGGGCTGAAACAAAAAGCAGTACGTGTGTCAATACAAAGAGCTTTCCAGCCTTTCCAAAATGATGCAACAGTTTCTTCATATTACACCTAAATACATATGAAAATATAGAAGATCAAAGCTCTACGTGACGGCAAATATTAGAATTCTGTCTAAGGATTATAACAAAATGTAGCCTCTTTTTTAAACCACAACTTTAGTTAATTGAGGCGCTACATAATTACAGTAATAGTCAAAAAAGTTTTTATGTTTTTGTCGAATGCTACATTTTTTTGTGCGTGTGTGAGATAAAACCAGCTTTAAGCGACTTTATTTTAAAGACTCCACTTCAAAAGGAGATTATTTTGACAATTGTTAGTGTCACCAGTATTTCAATAACTTTGAAATAAATTCATTTAAATTCACTCCTCCTCTGTTTCTGCTCCTCTGCCTCTCCTCTTCAGATCCTGGTTTAACTGATCTCCCGTAATGAGACATGTCATTCACTCCAGGCAGATAATTATCTCCCGGCTTTCGCTCGGATGCAAGTCCTATTATCCTTTGGCTCACCTGGACACCGTTGGTCGCTGCACTTTCTGACTTCCTCTCCGTTGCCATCACACTGCTGCCCAGTCACTGCCGCCCCCTGACACACCCGGGCTCGCCTCTGCCATCCGCCGTCACATGACTTAGAGCAGCCGCTCCACGGACCCCAAGGATTCCACTGGCCGTTAGCTAGAACAGAATCATTATCGGTTAAAAACAGACACTCTGACAGGCATAAAATATGCTGAAAAATGACAGAATACCCACTGAAATGATTCATATCTGTGAACGAGCTTTTTTTTAATGAGTGTGTGACATCTAAGCTATCATCACTGACTACCTTTATTTCCTTTGCTATCCGTGTTTTAACTTTATGGCTGCAGTTCATTTGTTGCGCTTCACAGAAAAACAAAATTACTTTGAATAAGAAGAAGAAGAATGAGTGTGTCATGGCTAAAAAAAGCTGCTTTGTGAGCGGTGATTATTTGCCTCACATTGCTAATATTAAAAAGTCATTTATGCTGAAGTTTCCAAAACCGGCAGCATGTTTTATGCCCTTGTAATGAACACTGTTAAATTGTGCATTAAGTTAGAAAAAAAAAAAAAACAGATGCTCCCCCTCAGCGATGTAGTAAATCACATGCCCTTGTCTGAACGGAAAGGTACAACACCCTGTGAGCAGGAAACACACTCCACTCTTCCTTTAACCTCCACTTACCCCCTCCTTCACATATGTGAGGCTATTTTGTGTCCTACAACTAACCTGTGTCAGGATTGTTTCCGCAGGGGAGAAAAGAACAGAAACCAGTGCAACCTGTTGGCTAAAACTACCCACAAGTCACCGATCAAATCCCAGTGGATACTGAAGCCTCTGCTCCACATCAGAGCAGCTTGATTCCTCAGACAGATGCATGTTCATGAGTTTCAAAGAGCTCATTGTGCTGCCAGTCCTGGAGAAATATGACCAATTTTAAAACACGTAACATTGATTCAAATCCTGCTCAGGCCTGTATTGTGCTTATTAGTCAGGATTTTTTTTTCCTTTACTTTATTCTGTTTTGTTCAGTTTCAAAAGAATTCCTGTTGCCTTTTAGCATACTACATTGACTATTTCTGATAAATACACTGTATTTGCTTTGCTTTGAACTCCTTTTTTTTGTCTCTACAAAGCAAGAGCAGGCCTCAAGCAGTCGTGGACATGGTGCTGACTTTTTTTAAATGATGGCTCAGACTCTGTTGTCTCACTAATGTTTGATCTCTCACCTTGGAAACAAATAAGAATTGCTAAATAGGCAGGCCTCATTATGTGAATAAATTGTATAATGCATCCTCTCACTGTGAGGCAAACAACAACATCTCCCACTTCATCATCATGAGCACAAATTGAGAGTGTGCATTCACAAGCAGTTACGGCTATTTCGGTGGTTCAGGAGGGCATGAGGTTGGGTGACCGCTTACACAACGTTTCCACTCACTTTCAAACATTTGAGAGGAGTCATCTTTGCCACACACATACCAGAGGAACATGGAATAAAACCCCAGCTGTTTTATGCTGCTGCTGCAGTGAAAATTGCATCAGGAGATTATGAGAGTGCTCAGGCCCTTCATATGATCAGACAATTCAAAGCCTGATGGAGACCACTAAGCTGACATCTTTGAGCCTCTAATACATCTATGATGTTGACAGGCAGTTAGGACAGCTAACCCTGAATTATGTGAAAGGCATACAGTATATCTAACTGGATTTTACAAATCCAATTGATAGAGCATGGTCTTAAACATTATTCTCCATTCTTACGACACAGCTTTGAGTCTTGCTGCAGGGCTCCTCGTTGCACAAAAGAAAGGGTAAAAACAGTTAGGTAAAATCAGGCTGCATGTTTAATCTTAAATTGAGAGTCGTGATTATGATACCCATGATTTTAATTATGATGATGACAATATGGGACGCGCTGTTTTTGGTCTTTCTCTCCCTCCTATTTGAAATAATGATTTTGAATTTAGACATCAAAGCGGATATAGAATTAAGAGGCTCAGGGTTTTACCTGTGCAGTCAGGATTATGGCACTCTCTGCTTTCTGCCCAGTGACCGCGACACTCAGATCCCCCATGGGCGGCCGCTGAGCACTGCCTGGTCCTCTGCTGAGTGCCATTGGCACAGGTCACCGAGCAATCGCTCCAAGAGCTCCACTCCTGCCACTGCCCGTCCACTGAGGCACCAACCACAACCCACAAGCATGTCCCATGTGAAGGGAAAAAGACGGCAGACAGAAATGGGAGGAGATATTCAGATCACTATTCTCTCTCAGGGTGAAAGCCAATAAAAATAGACATTAGGTGGAAGAGCAAAAAAAGAAAAAATTTCACAGCAACTAAACATTGGCTATTTGTACTGATGGCTTGTTGTTGTTTTTTTTCAGTTTAAAACTTAGCCAAAGGCAAAAGCAAAATAAAATATAAGTGTTTTTGGTAGAATGTCTATGTGTTATTATTTGGTTTATTCAAATATCAAAAGGCATAAAGTGCATAAAAATGGTTTTCCTTCCATTTCCCCTTTCTGGGCAGAGGAAAAGCATCTGGGATTGAGTGCTTTTCTGCTACCAGAGCAAAGCTAACATTTACTGTGAGGAAAAACTCATCATCACTAATCTGCTTACCATTCACAGGCAATTGCGGGTAAGTGATTTTGACGTCAGTATTACAGGACTGACTCTCAACAGGGTTTCCTAAACTGCATCACTGTGTAAGCACTATTACTTTTAAAAGCATCACAAACCCTGCATTCATTCAATATTTTTTACTCACCTTCACAGAATTGTGTTGGGTACTGATTATAAAGCTGTTTGTGAGGTAAACTTCTACAATTATCAAGAATTGATCCTTGGAGATCACTTTTTGATTTCACCTCTGACATCCCTCTCATCATAATTGTTAATGTAGATATTTTTTTAATTCAAGTTAGCAGACAGATTATACCTGGGCATAGGGCTATGTTGCAAAGCTTAGTCTGGGTCTCAGGTCCATCACAGGCCCTGCCTCCGTGCTGGGGAGGGGCACACATCCTAGTCCTAGTGCGGTGACCTCGGCCACATGTGAATGAGCACAGGCTCCATGGTGACCATTCCTCCCATACACCGTGTACTGCGGGCACAGAAAAGGCGTCAGGCCTGATCAATGTCTCTGTCCCTGCTATAGCATAAACAAACCCATAACAGGCTGCAGCGAGCCATAAATGAAAGACAATCAATCAAAAACAATTAGCAACAAAACTAATGTTAATGAAACAGTGAGCACACAGACACAGTGGGAGTTCACAAATCCTCAGCCTCAAGCTTCAGTCACCTCTGGACATTAAATGTTATTTAGAATGTACACAATGATAATAAATGGGATTAAAGATGCTTCATTAACTTGTAAAAGGTACAGACTAGGATTAAAATGTAAGGCTGATGCTCAGAAGCCAACAACGGTTAAAACCAATCGATCAAACATACTAATACTGCATTTACACAAAGCAGATTCCATATAAACAGGGTTCCAAACCTCTATGTTTTATTTCACGACATTAAAATGCCAAGACCAAATATCAGGCTAGAAAAACCAAATCCTTACCAAGTTTTATTGAGTTTTTGTTATTAGATGTAAATTATTCGCCAAACAAAGAATGCAAAATGTTTAAAAGACTAATAAAATTATAGTTAGTAAAACAGTTTTATAACGTAGAACATTATTTATTTTGGACTTACTGCTAATATAATTTTTCAGTTAAAATTTTAAAAAAGTATTTAAAAATATATTACAACAACTGTGAGATGCACAATTTTCTAAATTCTGACCTCTGATCCAAAATTTTTAACTTTTAATGATGCTTTTGGCTTTTCAAGTTTCTAATTATGTTCTGCTTTTTCTTTCTATGCTACACATGTTTTTCAAAATTTTCTATTTATACATGATCTTTTTTTGCTTTATTTTAAGCAATAGTTAAAAAAAAGGTCATTCCATTTGCATCCCCATTTTTGTGTGAACTCAGCTGGGTTCTAGCTGACAGATGGTGAGTCATCATATAACAGCAGATACTATTTGCGATTGACTTGTTTAAGTTTTCACTTTAGAGAGAGAAATATTTAAATCTAAGAGGCTGACAGACGTGGGACGCCTCCTGTCTTGTCTTGTCTGCATAGTGATTTAAACAGACATCATTCCAGAAGCTAAAGTTTAACCTCTGATATTAGATTCTGAAGCAACTTCTGGTTTCCTGATCCCAGCGATACAGTGCATTTCCTCAAAGACTTGAGGGGAAAGGAAATTATATTAAACCAAATCACAAATGAGCTGGGAGGGTTTTTTTCAGCAACAGAAGTTTCTGTCTCCTAAAGATTTATGCAAACAACCAGACACATTATTGCCGCAAAAATCCTTTGGCAAACAGGGAACTGCAACGAGTAACAACAGTTTCTAATGTGAGCAGCCATGCCTTTACATTTGTCATCTGTTTTAGAAACTGACATTACAAGGAAAAAAAAAATTAAATAGTAGAGGACATTGGCAGAGGACAAAACATATATGGTGGCCTTTTATCATCTGTTGATTGCAACATTTAAGACCGTTTCTGAGTACTTGTCCACATGGGATAGATAGTTAACCTTCAGAGGGGTCAATAGCCACAGCTTGTGCAGAGGCTCAAAGTTCCTGCAGTGAAATGGTTGGATCTCAAAATCAGTTGAGTAGTTGAACCTCGGGCTCAAGCCGATGGTCCACCATGTAGCGAGCTACCGTCTGTCCCAGCCCGTGCCTCTAGGCGCTGCTTTGATGCTCTGAGCTAAGTGTCCCTTGGTGGCTGAAGCATTTACTTTGAAAATTTCAGTTCAAAGCGAGCAGACACCACGGCTAGCATTGGTGGAAAGGGATCCCACTTTATATTCTCTGAACTCTGGCCTTGATTTACAAGCAACCGTATTGTGCTGAATGAGGTGAAATATTTGGACAAGTACAAGATGGTGGACAAAGCTTATGCACTTGCCAAAAATGTTGTCATTAATTTGTGGTAAACTGGGATTTGGTTTGCCTTCTTATAATAACCCAGGCAGGTTTTACCTTTTTGAATTGTTAGCCTTCCTATTGTGAAAATATGTATTCACCATACTGTTTTTATTATTTTGTTGAAGAGTGCCATCTCATTTTTGCTAAAAAGTTGAGGGAGTTTTGACTAAAAACACAATCTCCCACCCTGCAAAACACTGGTTTTCAGTACAAGGTTGGCTGCTGAGCACAATACTGTCCTGCCACTTACATTCCTGCAATGCAAAGAAAAAAATCAATGCTTCTGGAAATTGCTTTTGCAGTATA
>JAUZTA010000004.1:10312128-10323663 GCA_034780835.1 Ctenochaetus striatus
GAGTAAGCACACTAATAAGTGTGCAAATAACTAGAAAATTGAGCCAGTGAACCAAATCAAATGCTTAAAAGAAACAAATGTTATTAGATTTATTGATAGTAGTTGTTTATGGTCAATTTTTATTTTTTATTCTGATTTGTGCACTGGCTTCAGATTTCTCTGTAAACAATAAATTGCATCGTATTGTAAAAGCTGAACACTATTCACTGTTGAATTTGAATTCAATTCAGATTTATTGTCATTATACTTGCACACAATAAAGCTGAACTACCATTCCATGATAGATGCTGAGCACTGTGATTTTACTTTCCTAAGATAAACACATTTTATCTTAACAATTACACTTTTAGATGAACAACTCTTGTTGTCCTTTTTTGTCCCACAGTGCATTATGCAAGTCTCTTTTTGTTTACTTTACTATTTAACATCTTCTACAGAACACGAGACATTCACTAAAGTTGTTTTCAGCTGTGTTTTTTCCACATCAAAGTGGAGGCTTGGTTACAAAGGAAATTCAAATATGTTTTTTTTTTATCCTCATTACTTCTGATGTAGTCTAATGTAACCAGAGGAAACTTTGCCCATGCTAATTATGTAGTAAGAATGAAAAGAAGGGAGCTCAACAGAAATTGGGTGTAATAGAAAAAAAAAACAGAAAAAGATATGCAGCCACATTTATAAAACTGACAAATGATCTTATTCAAAATCAGAGTCTAGACTTAACATAAATTTCCTGTTCCTTGTTACGTAGGAAATAATGCAGTTTAAGAAACAAATGAGTCCAAGTCTGCTGTAAACTTTGCATGAGCTTTATGAACAATGCAGTTAGGTATTATGAATTAAAGGTTGGAGGAATTAGCAGCTGAATGCTGTGGCTTTGTATACTTTTTTTTTCTGTTGGAGTTTAATATCATAATATCTGCCGCAGTTCTGTCTTTGCCACCTTGTTCGCTCCCCAACTTTGGCTTGTGCTTTGTTTGTCAACCCTCAGAATAATAAACCTGGCTTTAGTCTCCACTATCATTGCTGCAATCCTGCCTACATTTATTAAAGTTTATTTTCTCTTTTGGTCTTGACTTAATTTTCATTAGTGCTGTCATTATAAAAGAGGAAATCAGAAGGCCGCTGCTGTCAACTTGGCTTGATTTGAGAATTAAAGATCAAGGGTGGAAAACTTATAAATAGGATTCATATAGCTGCTTATGTACGTTTTTTTTTTATGCTGAGTATCTTCCATAAATTAAACAGAGACGCTATCAGAAATTATGTCAAGATGTAATTTTAAGATTACATCAAGGAACATCTGTATGAAAAAGGCCCCAGTAGTTCAGTCTGAATTCTCCTGATCTGGAAAATCAGTCTGAATTCCATCATTTCCAGCATGAAGAGACATTTTACAGCTCTGGTTTGGACAATCTTTGAGTCAAAGAAATATATTTGAATTATTAAGTGGCTTCACATTAGGTTCATGCCCTTGACCATAAAACTGCATTTCAGAGCAAAGCTTCAAATAGCAGTTGTCAGCACTTAAGGTCTAGTAGACATTACACAAATCTACTTGTGAATCTACCGCACTGTGTCAGTTAATGATTAAAATCATAATGGCTCATAATGATACCTAAATTCGAACTATATTGAAATGTGAAATTCTCTGCTAGTGGAGAATGTGCAGACTGTATGATGTTGTCATGCCTCACTGATGATGTGAGTGTGCATGCTTCTCTGGATCATGGTCTAATATGTAAGTTTAAAGGCAGCATCCATTACAGCTACATGAGGACTCTTGCCATCCTCTGCAGAGGAACTGCCAGTGGGAGCAGCTACAGAGGCCCCTTGAGAAAAAAAATTGGATTTTGCCTCCACTTTACCACATAGACAGTGTCTTTGAGTGACAGACTCATTTGCCAGGTTTTGTGGGTGGATGTTTATGCAAATGCCTCTCCTCTGTGGGCTGAAATAGCCATCCAGTGACAGGCCAAAACTAACTGGGTTGAAATGCAGGAACATGCAACTGAGAGGCTGAAAACAGTGCATAATTTACATTTACATCTCTGGCACTGGGCAAACAAGGGCCTGATAAAAATTTACCGCATTAAGCCAGCCTACACAAAAAGTTAGAATGTGATTATTTTTAGCCTATTTAAAAAATGACAAGAAATGTTCAAGACGTCTGACAATGTTTATCCACACTAAGAGCTTCCAAGACTCGCCCTCACTTCAGAACTGAGAGCAAAGCTGTGACAGACTCATGTGAATGCTGTTCGTGTTTTCTTAAAAGGATGAATAGCATGGCTGTTGAGGCCCACTCTGAAGAGGTTTTGCATTCTAAATGAATTTGTCATATGAGAATTGCAATTGTTGTTGTCCAATTCTGTTTTTACAATGAGCTGTGGTGCTCCTTTCTTCTGTGAAGCAAAGATACCAGACCTTCATTTC
The DNA here is from genome assembly GCA_034780835.1 of Ctenochaetus striatus. Classification (NCBI taxonomy): domain Eukaryota; kingdom Metazoa; phylum Chordata; class Actinopteri; order Acanthuriformes; family Acanthuridae; genus Ctenochaetus; species Ctenochaetus striatus. The sequence continues at coordinate 10,314,565 of JAUZTA010000004.1, forward strand.
ACACTCAGTTCTGGTTGAATATAATAGAGACAAGTTCATGGTGTTCCCTCTATTCTTCTGAATGAGACTGCGGGAACACTTTCCTTTTTTGATGGCAGTAAATAAAAAGTGTTGGTTACTACTGAATTATGCATATGAAGGTAGTGGAAATAAAAGTCTTTCATATAATAAGAAGATGAGACAGCCTTCTTTATCTACAGAGACTCATTATTGTTATGTTTGCATTCATATAGAACCCTTTTTGAAGTCAAACGAAACAGGAGCACAACAGTGGCGATTCCTTTGATTTATAAGGTTCACTTAAATTGCAAAATAGAGACCGGATGCTTTGATGTCAAAGCAAGACATGCAATTACAAATGGAAATGTTACTCGATAAGTACCGTATGGGTTGCTGTTGCGGTGATGAAACGACACAGTAGAACACAGTACAGTACGAAGAACAGAATGAGCTTCACCCATGCAAATGCTGCTGCGACTAAATAGATGCAGCACCAGTGTGCTACGTGATGGGATGTAGAGCAAGTTACTTGCTGCAGAAAACCACTATGGTCATTAATATGAGGTGCTTAACTTAAAACACATTTGTTGCGAATTATTTATTATGCAAAACAGTCTTATGCACCAATACATTCCAACAATTCAAAGCCTCTAAGGTTTTTCACTTCTACATTTCCTGCAGTGCAGCCATTTAGAAGATAGACCACTTTATTTTTAACTATGAAATAAAAAAAAAATTATGTTAATTATTGAAATTGTTTTGCATAAGCACAACATATTATTCAGAGAAGATAATGACAGGTGAAAAACAGCCACTCCTCACCTGTGCAGTGCACCTCTTCATTTATGCTGTCAAACAGTGTATCAAACCAGCCCCTTTTTACTGTCTACAACGTGGCGGTTTAGATTTGTTGTTTTGTGTTATTTTTATTTAATGGGCAAAGCTGAGTTGAATGGGAGCTTGAATGCTAAACAGGCAAATCTGTGGCATTTCAAGAAGAATTTATGAGTAGTTGTGGGAGCTGCTGCAGCGTGGATACACAGGCTCACAAATCTACCGCTGTTTGGAATTCAGACCGGGAAACATGCATACAGGTGGATACACACGTTAATAAATCAGACATGCACGTTTTCCTCATTGTTTATGCAAGATTTTACTGGTGAAGTGCTGCAGTTTTGAGGACAAGAGGAGTGGCTGAATCACATCACAGAGAGTTAGACGACATTACGCAACCCATTACTCTGATTACCATTCCTGCTGTAATATGACGTTATTATTGGCAACAACTGTTACTCACAGATTGTATTACAATTGTGATTATTGCAGACTGTAAAGCAGCAATTGAGATGCTTTGATACACTAATTTAAAAAATGTAGGTTTGTTCCTTTCTTGGGTAGTGATCTGTTTAATTTACCCTGATAAGTAATTACATACTAAAGTAATTGAAATACCTGTACCTTATTTAAGTATTTCTGTGTCATGTCACATATAATTCACTGTGGTTTAAAGTGGAATATTACGTACTATGGCCATAAGATGGGCCACATTTATTATTCATAATACATAAATATAGACACTTACTATAGGTAGTAGTTGTTTTATAGATTAATATTTTTAAAAAATATGTAATTAGCAAATAAAATATGATGCATTTATACAAATATAACTAAACTTACTATAAATACATAAATACATACATACATACATTTTTACTTATATATTACTGTGTCAATATTCATTAACTAAATGTATGACTGTTGTACATCTTGAAGGGACAATATTTTTGCATTGCAAAGTACTTTGTTTTTCATAGGAAAATTTGGCTAATTATAGTTTTACTTTTTTAAAAGTGCTCCTACCTTTTTCTATTCAGATGGATTATCTGAAATCAGAGCTTTTTTCTTTGGAGAAGCAAATAGAGTAGTAAATGCTACATCACATTTTAACATTAAATTTATTAATGCAGTCATTTTTGGTACGCAGTCACTGATTCTTACTGTGTAATGGATTCTAGATATGTGAGAACCACAAATCACGTCCTCACTTCACAAATTGTATTTCAGTTTTTCTTCCAGGCTTACTCCATTTCATTGCTTCCTGTCTGCAGTTCAGCTGTGACAACACAAGGCTTTAATTTACTCTGAGGCCGTTTGCAGTACACAGTCTGGGTATAGCGGAGAGTCATCACTCTGACTTCCAATTGCCGTGCTGCTGAAACAGAGCCTCGAGACTGAGATCACAAATCCATAGCAAATGAACCACAGCATTCACAGCTGATCTACATCCACCCCACTGCCAGGTTATCATCGTTAACATCAGGGCTGGTATACAGTGAATGGTAGAAGAACAGTAGCTCAAAATATCTCTAAGATAGTTGGGATCGATGGTTTTTAATACTTAACTAAAATTACAAGTTTTGCTTCAAAAATGACATTGTACAGTGTCCGAAAACAACCTCATAGCTGTCATTAGATATTAACCTAGATGCTTCTTAAATGTGATTAGTTCTTATAAAAAAATGGAATTACCTTTTTTTCTTATTAAGTCCTGTTAAATAATAAAACCTACTTTAACACTGGCGGAAAATTATATTGTTCATTTTAGACCCCGTCTCTTACTGCAAGAATTTAATCAGGAAAAAAGGTTTTTAGTGCCTTTATTAGGGCAATTATCAGAAAGTGCTATTTGATATTCAACATAACTGCACAAGTACTAGTTTTATGTTTTTAATCCTTTAACTTGCCATCCAAAATAAAAAAAAAAGAAAACAGGCCTCTTGTGGTGGACCCTAAACTTTGTTGCATCATAAATTTGTAATAGATGGAAAACGGAGATTTTGTGGTTCCAAAGAGCCCATTTACATCCATGTGTGACACTGTGAGTGGCTTAGGTAGAACTTAAAGCATGGCAACAGTGTTTTTCCAGTTTAATATCGCTGTGTAAAATGACTTAGGAGTCACCTCGGAGCCTCATGAATTTTTATACCCAGAAACATACCAGAGCCATTTGAAAAATATACAGTTTATACGTTTTTGAGCTACACACACAAAAAAAATGCCTACTCACCTCCAGGCTTCATTATCTTTTCTAACAACCTAACAATCTCACACATCCTGAAATTACTTTTGGTGCAATGTTTGATCTCATTTTAGCACTTTTCTGTGGCTGTTTCACAAAAGTGAGGCTGTGTTATTGATTAAAAAATCATCATTTAAACCAAATAGAGAATAGAGAACATTTAACACACAGTTAATGGACAAAAAACCTGTCTTGCACCCTCGTGTTATGTCTTTAGGGTCCCACAGTCTATCACCCGTTTTTTATTTGACCTTGTCATTCCTCAGCAACTTTCTTGAGCACTTCTTTACTTAAAACCCTCAAGAAGGTGAATACAGAATAATGAACAGAAGACGCAGCTACGATCAAAATACTGAACGTAAAAGTCCAAGAGCTGAACATGGGAACAGTCCTTACAGTAGGCCACAGGGTGGAATAATTTTAGTCCAGAATTTCATGGGGAATGGGTATATGGAATATTCAAGCTATTTACCTAAGCTAAAGACAAATAATTCATGTCTAAGATAAAACAAACAGATTCTGTGCTGTTGAGCTGAGCTCTCTCCTTCACTGAATTGGAACTAAAATGGCCTCCAAGTGTACTGAACAATGGGGGTGAGCATAATGCAGTGTGACTACTGAGTGACTTGACTGCGATCCAAAGTGAATAAAAGGCCTCACTATGCGAGGCAGCGAGGCTGAGCTGCTGCAGTGCTCAGGACTTTGGCGGGTGACAATGTATTAGAACGCTTCACACACATTTCATTTGCCAATAAAATCCTATTGCCATTTTCCACATGGCACAAGGTGTGTGTCGTCAGAAACTGTAATGATCAAATACGCATCTGCAGCTGCACAAAAGAAGCCTTGGCATCTAGTCTGAAATTGGATACGTTTCTTAGATTATGTGGAAAGCTTTGATATTTGCATGAAAAAATGTGCAATGTGTTTCCATCTTTGCCTCTCTTCTCAGCGAAGCTAGAAAATCCACGTAAAGAACTGATATATTTTGCGTACAGAATGTATTTGCGTGTTACAGTCAAATTAGTATGTGAATATTTTTATCTCAAGTGAAAAACAGTGACTTGGGGCCAAAAAACAATGGTATCATAGTCGGTTTTAACCTACTTCTGGTACCAACAATGAATTTGGAAGGCCTGCTTTGTGGACTCATAAAATATTAATTTGAGTGTTTAACATTCATATGAGCTTCAGTTCTTTGTTGCTTTGTATCTGGTTTGAAACTATTATAAACCCTTATCTTACTGTCACTGTCAGGTTTGTCATCTTTTTTTTTTTTCCATGTTTACCTGCAAGTCAATGACAATAGGAAGTTGGGGCAGAAATGAGAGCAAACTACATGAGCTGGAATATCTGACAGAATCAAAATAATGTTTGCATGAAAAAGCTCAGACTGCCCTTAGCCAAGGGCAGACCAGTAGACTGAGCCACAAAAACACAATGCCGTATGATGAAAACACAGTGCTGTATGATGTTGCTTATTTCCTGGAGCCAAGTGCAAATTGTGGATGATTTGAACAGCACATTGTGAATTTGAGGATTATAAACTTGCCTACATACAAACACCAGCGTTTGCACAGGACTGCAGGGGGAAAAAAAGGCAGATATCTGGGTGAGAACATACTCTAAAATGTCTGCTTCTAGTTGCTATCTGGAGAGTGAGTGCCTCTTAATGCACTTGATTCATCTTTTCAAATTAAATGTACCAGGAAAAAATGAAAATATGTGACCGTTTAGAGAATCTGTGAAACATTTTCTAGCTTTTACTTACAGCTTTTTCTTTTTTTTTTTCCCTCCCCATTTGTCTACTCCAAACCTCTGATTCACACTAGCTGTAGCCAGTCTGAGTATTCATTGGACTGAAAGCCATAAAACAGCCGGGACACGTCAGCAGGACATCACAGAGCTGACACAGACAGTCACTAATTCACCTATGGGCAGCGTCAGAGTCATCCGCGTACTTGACTTGCATGTGTGGGATTTGGGAGGGAACCCACACAAACACAGAACAGAAAGAAAAGAAAAAAGACAGGGAATTAAATCTGTCTTACTGTGAGTGCCTCCGTGCTATCTCCCTTTACAACTTTTATTCATGAAATGAAAGAATGTGATAAAAATAAAACTGCATAAATGACTCATCCGAGTAGTACATCTGTTTAGGATTTCATTGTGTCGCTGTGGTTTTCAAAATGCCACAGTGTGAAGGAATGAGGTCTGTCTCTTTGTCTACATAATCAACGTAAATAGTTAAAAGCTTCAACCTTTAAAATGCTATTATCCTCAGTCTGTGTGAAACACCAGTGGGGCATTTCAGTGGCATGGCTGCAGTATACAACCTCCAGCCCTGCTTTGCTTTGATGTGCTCTGAAGCCATCCTCTACCAGGAACTGAGAAGATCAAAGACAAGTGATTTTATCAAATGGAGCCCTTGTCGACTGTTTGTAATGCTTTATTCTTCATCAGGAACACCCACTCTGTCACCATGATGCCACAGGAGACACAGTGCTCTTTTAAACCCCAGCGGTGATCTCCCTGTTATCCAGATGAAAACGGATTTATTCAAACCTCCCATCAACCAACCCTATAAATAGAAGCTTGTGGAAAATCTTCTGAGAGGAGAAAAAAAAATAAGCTGTGCTCTTAAGCTGTTATTAACATGCTGATAGAAAAATGTCAAATGTTGTTTTTGGAGCAGAGAGTTTTCTGTGAAAATAAGCATAATGCTTCCTGGTAGCACAGTATTTTTGTGATTTGAACAGGAGATTCTTCAAATGATGGAATTAAGTAACAAAAATGCACAGCTGAGTCATACTTCCTGGTGTAACTGCACCATGCTAGTTGACTGCAGGGTGAGTTGTAATGGTAATTTGCATCAGAAAGTGTATGCATTACTGCTAAAGGGCTTTTAGAGAAAGGGTAGGTGAACAATACTCAAAATGAGTTCATCATCCACTCATACAACAAAATTTGAGGCAACAGAAACTCTTAACAGAAACATTTAAAAATACCTTAGGCTTAGTAGTATCTAAGTACAATATTTACAGAAAAAATCCCTGTATTAGTGTGTTTCAAGAACATGCAATGAAGCAGCACGAGTCAACCAAACAGCTGAACCACTGCAATCGATGTTCACCTGTTCTTGATTAGAAAACTGCCACCTGTTCTCCATGGTGCTATTACAGCAAATGTTATTTTGGTAAATGCCACAAGGGAGATAGCTCCATAACATTCCTGCTATCATTATTTTTTTCCCCCCTAAAAAAAAATTCTAAAGGTTGACTCATTATTTTTGGTTCAGTGTGCCGTGATGAATGCCCCTCCTTTGTGTCTCACGGTAAACGCTCCTCACCTCTGAAGTATGCAGCATATTCCTCTGGGGTTTTCTCTCCGCTATCTGCTAAAATGCAAGCAGCTATGTGTCAAGAAGCGCTTCCTTTGTAATTCAAAAAGCTACACAAGTGTGTTAACTACAAAAACTCCCCCCTGCTACCAGGTGACACTAATGAACAGAACCATTACGACCCTATCATAACCACTTTCTATTAAATGTTCATTTAGCTTACTACCTGTGAGTGTGTGTAGATGTTAAGGTTTTATATGTATGCACATATGTGAATTATAAGCAGGTTTACTGATAAAGCCATTTTCTTCTCTTGTAATGTTACTCATTGCTCAATTCCAACATACAGTGAAAACACGTTGCATTGCTCTATGGCAACACTGCACAAGTAGTAACGATAGAATATGTGGAGTGATTGATAAATTCACGGCCTAAGGTAGAAGGAGATGAGTTATACAGCTCTTGTTACACGCATGAGTAAATCAAGTCTTTGAGTGATTATGCAGAAAGTTTGAAGTTAATAACTTTTGTGGTATTTCTGTCTTGGCCAATTGAAAATTGCAAGTCAGCTCTGTTTGAGAAAATCGACACCAGTGGCCTTCATGCAGTCATCCAAGAATCTGAATTTGAACTCATCCAACACCCATATTTTTCACCTAATTTGTCACCTCCACACTGCTACCTCTTCCCCATGATGAAGAGGGAGCTCAGTGGTTGCCATTTTGACAGTGATGATGATGTCATTGCTGCTGTTGACCACTTTCTGGAGGTCACAGGCACCAACTGCCACAAAGAAAGGATCCATATGCTCCACGACTGCTTTATTAAGTGTGTAAATGTAGAAAGGGACTGTGTTTAAAAATGTAATGTGCAAGGTTTTCCAAAAACTACTTCTTTCTTGGGCCATTAACTTACCAATCACTCTTCATAAAACAGCTTTAAACAGCTTTATTAATACTTTTTAATCCAATAATCTCAACATAAATGTTTAGTTATCAGTTGCTACGGGTTTAATTAAGCACTAAATTCTTTAATCTTATCCAAAAGTTTTAAATGTTGCATTGCATAAGCAATGTGATCCAATACATTGTGCTGCATCCAGGATTCCTATCGTTCCAATGTGACATAAACGCCAATAAAAGGCAAAGGATGTTTCCATATAGGCTACTGTCGGTCTTAGTAAGGATGACACTGACATAAATGTATAACACACAGAAATTATCTTTGGATTTGCAGCCATTTTAACTCTGTGCTGATGTGTAGAAAAACAGCCATTTTAAATTCACAGCAAGGATGGTGCATTTTGAATTCAGTCCAGCCAAATGAAAGACCCCCTTTAGGTGGTTTGGTTCGTGCTGCTGTGGTCTCTACTACACCCAACTCCTCTGGCAGCTTTGCTCTTGAAGTTGACACATTTGTGAGCCAACTGCAGTCTATATATCTATGTGTGCTCTTTGTTTCATGGGCCATCACACTTCAAACATGCAATAAGGGCAGAGAAGGGAGTGACTGACGTGCACATTTGACTGACATGATCACTATCTTATCTATGCATACAGTAGTCCATTAAGTCTATGTCTATTTCAGCATAAAAGAGAAAGATGACAGGATACTCACCTTCTTTAGGAGGCCGTTTCACTTCTGCACTCAGATTGCAGATCTGCCCAGCTTGTAGTTGGGGCGACAAGCAACCCTCCGTTTGTGGATTTAAAGGTAAAACCACGTTGTTGAGCATGAGCATGCTCTCAGATTCTCCATCGCCTAAGTGCTGAGGGCATGTGCATTTAGTGTACACGATCCCACATGTCTCCACTGTCCCTTTCTCTAGTTTCAGGCAGTTTTCCAGCCATGTACAAAGCACTTGACACCCAAACTGGCTGGGGCTCGCCTTATTCAACACCAGGAACTCCACAATTGACTTCTCTTCCTCATCCAGCTTCTGTGGCGTCAATCCATTATAATCATATGGGAAAACTCTCCGTAGCTGCACAAAGTTCTTGTCATACAGCAAAAATACATAAATGTTCTTTGAATCGCACAGGTACACTATAGACTCGTTGACTTTCAGCAACTCATTGATCTTTTCGTGTGAGTAATGATCAAACTGATAAGCAAGCAAAGAGTATTCAGAGCAGCTCAAGTCTCGCTTGTATAGCTTCAGGTAGATGCTGTATTTGGTAGGATCTGGGTTCTCCAGCGTCCATGTACAGTTTGTATAGTTCTTAGGAAACATTTCAGTCACCGAATATGATCCATAAATGACCCCCTTGACCAGAGTGGAACACCAATAATCTTGGGCACCAGTTAATCCAAACATAACCAGAAGATAGGTGGAAAATATATAAATCAACAGGTTTCGAACAGCCTTCATCCTATGTCATTTGGCCTGCAAGGAGAGATGGAGAGGATTACACATAGAATTTTTTTTTATTTTTTTAAGCAGACGACACATGATAGATGATCTCCATCAGGGGTGATTGATGCGCTTCACACATTTCTTATCACGTCATACCATGGAGAGGGGGGGAGAAAAAAGACACATTGACCTCAGCAACATATCTTTTGCATCCCCATCCTGCCTGCTTCATTATATACTTTGTGCAAACATTGCCACCTTGTGGTTGCTTCTGCAATTATTTATTTATTTTGAATTTTTTTTTTTTTTTTGTGGGGGGGGGGG
>JAUZTA010000004.1:10513285-10547804 GCA_034780835.1 Ctenochaetus striatus
GAATGGAGAAGAAGCGATCTTTATTTTTTGCAAACAATTTTACTGAGGAAAATGTAGTAAAATTGGTTCTTTAAGTTTGCTCTTGGTCATGGGCACTGACAGGAGAATATGCGTGTTTGCACATGTTCTAATGAAAAACCTAGAAAAAAATCTAAAAATCTCTGAGAAATCTTGGAATCAATCAAACTTTTTAGCTGCGAATGTTAACACTGTGCTGCCTCATTCAGACTGGTCCGGACCATGTAAATCTGTTGGTTTATTAGTGTGATTACAGGCGTTATTATGTGAGGGTTTTTGTGTATCTACTGAGAGACAGAACTTATCTTAGGGACACAACTGAGCAGAAAAATATTTGTGGACATTTTATCTAAATTCAACTGTGGATGCTGCTCCCTGTTCTTGTTTTTATTTTTATTTTTTAGTGTTGTTGTTGTCTTTGTTTTCTCTCCCGGGTTTTGAGCGTTAGTGTAGAACACAAACGCACCATTGCTTCCAATCCAATGTACCAGTGCGTAAAGCTTCTGAGAAAATAGGTTGTGATGTATAAAAATTCATACATTGCCAGTTTAGTCTCAACGGTCACATTAGCAGCTTCACTTCTTGTCTGTGTTTGCACCAGAATGTTTTTCATGCTTTGCTGGATTTACTGTGAGTACCAGATATCTCAGACTTTCTAACTGACCCCGGTCTCCCTCTGTTTTCTCTTAACAGATACAATCTGCCTGGTGGCAAACAAGGAGGGTCATGTGTGATTGAAATAGCTGCAGATAATGGCACAGCTCAGCGTCTCGAGGAGTTTGTGTCACATCCTGTTTCAGAGGTAACCTGACCTGAAGCATTCAAATCAACCCTTTCGAAAACCATTTTCTAAAATTAGCATGTGTGACCCATAATCACAGCTTTTGTATCTTCTCTCCTCTCTTTAGACATATTAAAATGTTAATTAAAACAGCAATGCAGTTTGGCAGAAATTACTTCTGCATCTATGAGTAAACAATCAAAGGAAATACATCAGATATCAGTTGTTCACATTTGTTTTTGCAGAGAGCCATGATGAACATGCACCGCTTGACACAGCCAGTGCATGAATGTCAATTCATTTTAAAACAATTTGCAGACTAGTAATAGTATTTGGAAGTTTTTTATTCTCACTGTCACTCATTTAGTCCATTAATATCCGTTTTTTTCGGGGAATCTGAGATTAAAGCTACCTAGCAGTATATTTTGTTCTGTGTAATGTCAAATTAGTAGGCTGCACACTGTGGTGTTGCCTCAGGTGCTTGTGAAACATGAAATAAACATTATGACTCCTTAAAAATATCCATGAATTCCAGTTTGAGTAATCGATCTGTTAGTTTGAGGCTTTTCTGTTGCCCAAAAAGCTGCGCAGCTGTTTGTAAAATTTTGAAGTAAAATTTTAGTGCTTTTGAAAATTTGGATCGCAGCAATCATTTTATCTTTTGTCGCAACAATTATGAGGTAAACAGCAATTTATACAACACTCCTTTGTACAAAATATGCCACCAGCAATTCTGACTTGCTCAATTTGATCGGCCACCACAAGATGTTACTGGATGATGCATTCAAGTACAAACAGAGTCGGGTCCAACTCTTTGCAGAAAATCTCTGCATTATATTTCTGAAGCCCTCGGCTTTGGTTTGCTCCCACATTGTTTTTGGTCTCAAAGTGGCCTTAAGCTCGTTATTAAGAATTCTCGACCAGGCGGTTTTTGGTTCATCTTAACTTTAGACTGCTTGTGTTAAAATCACATTTTAAATTTGCTTTTGTTCAGTATTAAAGATGTGTTTGAAGTGTTGTGACTGAAAAAAAAAAATTATAAATATTATTATAGTTTATGTTATCTTTGGGCACTAAGCTGCTGCCTGAAGATATACAGCTAAATCATTGATTTTAGGAGTTTGCAGTTCATTTATTAATGTCTTTAATCACTTATCGAACACATATGACAGCAGCATCATGAGCAGATTAACCATATGGTCTCAAAACCAGCACACCGCTTTTGAGCAACAGCAGTCGCTTTTTGAATGACAAACAGGAGCTTCGATGAAAAACATGTGCACCTGTTACATTATTTGCTAAGATAATCACACTTGGCAAATGGCGTCCTTTCTGGTAAGTGTGTAAGTAACACTAAGATAGCTTTCACTCGATAATCACATGCTGCTCTTTCACTCGGGCTCATTAATTTGATTAACAACACCTGTATTTATTAAAAAAAAACTAATGATTTTGTTTTTCACTTTCAAAGAGCCAGAGAAGAGCTCAACCTTCCCACAGGCTCCACACGCCTCCCCCTCCCTCAATGTGATTTATGGTCCTCTAATTTTAGAAAAGGTTTTTTTTTTTTATTTTCTTGATAAAACATTTCTTACACAGATGTCTTTGCATATTAGCCTCTGCCAATTTCTTACATCTCGTTTCGAAAAAAAACATTTTATGATTTAAAGAAATGGGGAATTAATTGGTTTGAGTTTTAGTGCTCATCATCACCAGTCAAACTGCACAAAAAAGAATTTTACACATATTTGACAAAGGATAATTTATTCTGACATGCAACAGTTCAGTTTTGAGCAGTTTAATTAAAAGTACAAAAGGCAGAAAAGCCACACATGTTGTAATAATGGCAACTGAAGATGATACCAGTGGTGCAACATTGTGAAGCTCATATTAAAGCCTGCTGTCTGTAAGAATCTTTGAGGCGAATTGGTGAACTTTGACTGCCTAAATAAAATTAAGGTGACCTGATATTGTAAAGTAAGCTGTTGTCAGATTCCTATCTTGCCTGCTGAAACTTATCAGGGAGTTTAGCTGATGTCCGTGCAACACTACTCAGGACCATTCTTACATAAATAATGTCAAGTTATTAGTGATGTTCACAAAGCTTTTTAGACTGGAAGCCACCATAAGGGGGAAGAAGGCATTTTTTAAATAAATTTATCTTTAAATCTAACAGATTGCCAGTGTGAGGGTTTCAGACCTCGAGTATTAAACATATTGATCATATGAAAATCTTAAGGTCATGGTCAAAACACAAGCTTTTGGCATTCAGTTACAATATTCTGCACTAGGATTTTTTTGCCTGGAGATGCTTTTACTTAGCGTGAACACGATGCTCATCTAAACTAGCCCACATGTGCATAAGAAGACTATCTACAAATATAATAATGAAATGGAGGCCATGTTGACAGGTGCTGCCCTCTCAAAGAACTCAAGAATCAGCACACAGCACTCGTGAACTGGCTCAGTGAGTCCACTTACATCAGTCATCATGAATATTACATCAGTGGGTCTTTCAGATGAACTCCTCACATAAACATGGTAAACACACTTGAAGGCACCGTAAAGTCGTCCCATTTCAGCCTATCGTCATCAAGCAGCTGCAGTGGCTCATAGCCGGTCATGTCATATAAAGTATGGTTGAGCTCATTGTAAAAGTATCCAGCCAGAGACGCTTACTTCATTTGAATCCTCGGCTTTGTTAAAGATGGTTTTAGGGCTCTTAACTTGGCTGTGACGCTTCATTCACGGTCCTGTGAACCCTGTCAACTGCATATTTTCATACGCTTTCAAATATGCGGCAGTTATGTCATTTAAAGCTTACATTAAGCCAACATCTCACTCCACTGAACACCCCTGCTGCAGCTGTCCAACACTTTTCCTCAAGCACCAGCAGGGAGTCATGGATGTCAAGGCAATATGAAAATTGATGACTTCATATGATGTCAAATCACCAGCTGAAATTAAATTGAAAAAGTCAGCCAAAGTTTTTATTTTCACAGCGTCATTATTAAAAAAAAAAAATCCAAATTTTTGTATTTACATACAAGGATTTAATGCGACTGCAGTCAGTAACTTCTTCACTTAGGCCTACTGCATCTTTTGTTTTTATCTTTTTCCTTTTTTATTTGTTTCTTCTTTGTTACTTAAACTCATATTACCTATAAGAAAAAAAAATGCCCTCTTCAGCTTTGAAAAAAGAAAGTGTGGGGTTTGGATCAAGAGTAGCAGATTTATTAAATGATCAGTGCCCACGGCACCATTTAACCACAGAGCCAGACTGGCCACACTGCTCCAGGAGGAAAGGGGAGAGAAGTGGGATAAGAGCCATTAGCCTAGCTTGGACTTAAGACTGCTGCTGGCTAATGTCCAGCTGCAGGAAAATGGATGAAACAGAATAAAAATCAGAGACTGTTGAGGACAAAACAGTCAACACAACCTAAAACACTGCTTAAAAAAAAATTAAAAAACGATCCATCCCTTTAATACCTTGTTACCTTTAATACTGTACACATTTAGACCCTCTGTATGGAAACAAAGTGCTCAGATCTTATGTCACAAGATGTAATGAAAAATAAAAACAAGTCTCTATTCAAATAGGGATAGGGAGTACAATGTGCACCCACCTTCTACAATTGTTGGCAGTTGTCAAAGTACAAGATATTTTTATTTCATTCCAACTCTCACTCTCACCACGTTACATAATTTGAATGAATGTGGACTGAAGCTCTAATAAATGCAGATTCGTTTTTCATAAATTAATCATCATGCATGGCGTGAGCATGAAAGTGTTATGTAAACCTTCTAAATAGAAAGTAGTATTCAATATTCATTTAAACAACCAGAGGTCACTGCTGTAAATGGAATATATGTAATTTAGTGCTAATATGAGGCGGCCTTGTGCTACATTTTTTTTTTAAACTGCTTTTCTTTGGAAGCAGACACAATTATGCCTCACTTGTTAAATTGACCGTTATGGTACGATAAGCTGCAAGTTCACAGAATTTATCTACATTAATTCTACCCAATTACCTCCCACATCAAAAAAAGCTTGCAGCACTTTTTTAGATATTGTACCTCTCTCCCTCTCTTGTATCAGGATGTTTATTATCACATGATGTCAGTAGGACTGAAAAAAGAAAGAGTATATCTCCATTTGCTCGTCAGAGTCATGTTAAAACTGGAGAGAAATAGTAGCTGATACTGTCAATATTTCTTGTTGATCTTAATATACAGTAAAGTCCTGTTAATGTAATAATAATGTTAATATATTCGCACACACACACACACACACACATTGATTCTGAGAGCCTGTTTTTGGCTGCACAGTTGGTGCTCAAAGGGAAAGATATATTTTATGATTCAGTGTGATTTACCAAACGATAGCACTGATCACTGGCCTCCCACTTTTTCTTCGCAGGGAACTTTCGGACCCATATTTCTTGGGGATGTTTCGTCCCACTGGGAGATGCATGACGGGAGCGCAAAGGGAGTGAGGAGATTCATTGGGTGCATCAGGGAACTTCAGGTCAACTCAAAGGAGATTTACCTGGTGGGTGAGGCAGTGAGAGGGAGAAACATCAAGAACTGTGACCCACCTGTCTGCCAACACCTTCCCTGTCGGAACGGAGGAACTTGTGTCAGGTACTGGGTCACCTTTTCCATTAATGGAAATGTACTAAACTACCTTCGAACTTGCAAGCCATAAAAGTGTAAATGCAGTTTCTTCAGCACTTTTTCCTTCTGTGATGATATGCAAGAAATTACTCTAGAAATGAGGTGAACTTATGGAACAGGCATGCGTGTGTCAGACAAAAGAAAAGGGGTGTTTACTGGATCTGCTTATGTTACAAAAAATGCATTATGCCAGTTTATTTCCATGTAAGATCAGCCGTATCCCTGACATTGTTATTCTGCATTTAGCTGGACTTACAGCCAGTGTTCCTATTGCAGAAATGTACATTCCAGTTTAAATTGTTTTCTCAATCTCTGAAAACATGAATGGAGTTGTTGCTGTGCAACAGGAGCTTTGAGCACACACTAACTCAGTCAGCCAGCAAGTGAAAAGACAGTTTTGACACCACCTCATCTCCCCAGCACCAAGCATACCTTAAAGCAGAGCTGTCAAGCTTATCGTCTTTGGTCTGATTTCAATTTAGGCCTCTGCATACTGCAGTCTAGCTGTGCAATGTAAAGAAGCTTTGCAATATAAATATTGAGCTAGAAAATAAACATAGAGTGATTTTAACACATAAAAAGGTAAAAATTATAATTGGACATTATGGATAACAGTTATGACAAGATGTTATAAGCGTTTTTGGTGAAAGACAATCTGAGTCTGGAATTTCAACATTTTTAAAGTTTGGAACAGGCAATCCGCAACAGTTGCACGCTGCTGTTCTCCCAGATATTTTTTAGCTTGCGCTGAAAACAAACTTTTTGCAAGGACTGCAGCTTTGGTTAATTTTTGAGTGTCGCTTAAAATTTAAGTTCTTGGAGAGTTTGTAACACTACAGCAATTAAATGCACAACACAAAAATAGATGTGCAATAACAGGACACTCAGGCGAACAGGAAACTGCTGGTTTTTAGTGTGATAGCGCCTGCTCTCTCCTCAGTGCACCAACACTGTGAGAGGTCAGAGCAGTAAGAGAGGGCAGCTGGTAGCTGACCATCTCATGGTTTTCTTTCTTCATTTCATTGAACTTCCTACTCTGTTCAAAATTTTCAGCCCTCCTCAGGCTGATGACTTCTGGATTTGACATTATATGACATTTAATACAGATAACAACCATCTCGCCAACATGTCCTACAGCGTTACTTGTCTGGCAGAAGACAAACTTAGTAAAAAACAAGAATATTGCCAGTATTGTCAGTGTGAACATCAGAGAAACTTATCTACATTTTATGTGTAAGCAGTAGCTCGTAGCAGTGAACCCACATGGAGTGATCACCCTACTTAGTCGTTCCCCTCAGTTCTATGGAGTGTTTTAGTATCCATCAGTGCATTATTTTGGATTCACAGCCCTCAACTTTACTGCTTTTTCATCATTAGTGTTGTTCTCAGCAACAGCAGGCAGCTGTTTTTCAGTGAAAAAGCTCTAAAAACCCACTGAACACAACCTGCACAGCATCAACCAGCCACCAGACAAAGCCAGGGACTAGCAGGTGATCAGTGGAGAATTTAACTGCTGTAGAGCCAGATGTATTTGTTATTCTCAGGTTCTGGTGGAAACCAAAACAGAGATAACACAAGGGTGAACATTGGACTTACATCCATCAGGTGGAAAGAAACACAGCTCTAAATAGCTCTAAAATGTTTGCCATACAAATTTAAAAGATGATTGAAGGGAGTATTTTGCCTTTTGGCAATAAAGGGGCAAAAAAGCCAACAAAGCAAAATTCAAGAACAGAAGGGGGCTAAAAATCTGTTCGGTTGGCTGTCAGGCCGTGTGATCGCATGTTGTATCTCTATAATCTTGTTTTTGATATCACATAAGATGTTTTTAGAATTGATTGGCATAAACTTTTAGAAAACAGATTTGCCCATGAATGTGTACCTTGTTACTATGAGTTGTAGCATGCCGTTACCTTGATTTTGCACAGAAATATGTTATAAAGCACACTAATAATAATAATAATAATATAATGCACACAACACATTAAGTCTTGAAAGTTTTTTAGTAATGAAAGTTGCTTTTATGTTACTCAGATCATTTTTAACGACTGTGTGAAAAGTACAACATACATACAGTCTGATCTTTTTAGGATCTGGTCTTATTTTCACATGTACTTTAAATATAAATGTGCTGTTTTACAATGCAACCTGAGTCTAAAAAGTCCTTTTGAATTAATGCGACTTTGATGTGACTTTCATCACTCTCTTACCTCCTTAAATTTTGGATAAAATCTGTTTCTTTGAAGCCATTAATGTCATGATCCCACCACTTCTGGCTTCGACTCTACATTCACACACCCACCTCCTACGGAAGTGACGTCCATTGCTCCACAAAAAGCCATAATAAAAAAAATTTGGCTGTCTTTCTCCCCTTCTCCGTCCTCATTAATTTGCTGGCTTTCACTGCGCCTTACAACTTTAAATGAAACTGTAATTGCTGACTTCAGTTTCCTGCGTGTTTACTTCCGTACAACAGCGTGCTGTGAGAATCCATTCTTTCTTCATCTTTATCTTGTACAGCTCATCAGACTGCTATCACACCCCACTTACCGGTAATTTTACCTGTCTTTTGAAGTATGTATTACCTGCGTATGATGCTCTTTCACCTTAGGTAATCCAGAAAATAGCTGCTCTAAATGTCTTCTTCATTGTGTTATGACACTATAAATTAACAGTTGCTTTTATTAAACAGGAAATGAAGAGGGGCACCGTGAATATTGGAATATGAATGGCTCCAAGAATACCAATTATGAGCCAGTGTCATTGTGGTCATATTGGCCTTGTCATGTGCAAAGAGTGCACCTTGCAATTATTTGTGTGATGAATACGCGTTAATGCGGTATCCTCTTGAACCACACAGCATGCAGGGGTCACTGGGAGTTCACAGAGCTCTCTTTATTCTGTTAGTTGCCCTGGATTGCCACAATATGAGAGAATAAAAAAGGATTTTGTGGGTTCAGTTGAGGTGATTTCGGCGCCGTCCCCTTTTCATGCAGTTTTCTGTTCACTTAGGCATTAAAAAAATATCAATATTAAACCTGAGAGGAAAATGGCTTGTGGTTGGTGGATGATACATACATATTAGGTATTTAAGTGACATCAATGTGAAAAGCCAGACAAGCATCACCTAAGGACTATGGCTTTTTTATTCTTTTGTGTCATCTCTGTGATACCGGATATGTCACTTATGAACCTCGGCTGTGGGATGCAGAGGCATTAGACAGTCATCAGACTGACAGTAAATCTAGCAGATTAAAACATTCTGACTAAAATGGCTTCACAGTGACACGCAGGCATACAGTGGCACTGTAACAAACAAGAACATTAGATATAAGAAAGAGTTTTTCTATCTGGGCAAAATGTAAATAACTGTATTTATACGATCAGACAGTTGTAATTCATGAAATGCAACATGTCGTTATCTTCAGATTGGATAATTAGACATATATTTAAACGTCTGCACAGTCCCTCCTGTGTTTTCCACGCACTGATGTACGGATGCACCTGTGACCAGCTGTTGTAGGTGCAGTGAGGAAAGACTTGCACCTGCTTCCCTCTCCATGATAGTGTCTCTCTTTTTGTGCTTTTGTGTGTATTTGTAGTGGATTTGCAGGGTGTTTATGGTTATGGCACAGGATTCTGAATTTCAGACCATCTGCACTAAACTCATTTTAGCTCCAGTTTTAAGTCATAACAACCTCCTCTTAAAAATTTCCCCCCAAAAAATTGTTTGAATGTGTTTGTTTGTGGCTGCTTAATGCTTCATTATGTTCACCAACTATTTGCTTGCTCGGTTGTTTGTTGCTATGGTTGGAACATTGCACATACATGTAGTCTTTATTTATTGAAAATGAAAAATATTGATCACAGTTACTTTAAAGGTATGTTATGCAACTTCTTCAAGGCATTAAAAACAAAAAACAGACACAGCTTTTAATACAAAGTGCTAATACGACTTTTAGATGTACTTTAACTCAATATGTTTACATTTTTAACATTAGAGCATAAAAAACTCATTGCCCATTTCAACTGTATAACCAAATTTATAATAAAAATCGTACTGCATTTTCGAGACCCCATCTTGTGAAAATCAAGTTTTTAACAGTCTCAACATGTTTATCTGATGGTAAACTGGCGTTAAAATGAGCTAAATTGGTTCATTATTTGGTTCATTATCAGCTGAAAACTGAAGTAGTCAAGCCAAAGAGTCCAGATATTTTTTCTGCTGTTTGTGTTCTGAGTTATTGAGAGTGATGATAAAACATATTAGCTTTCTGATACGAGCACTTTAAAGCAACTGTGTACAATTTGGTTCTATTCCTCTTCTTCAGAGGCTGTATCTGGTTCAGACATACTGCCATCGTTTACGTTACATAGTTAGCATAATAATGCCATGAGTCAAAGATGAGGGGGCAGTGGAGTGGTTGTATACTGTAGGCATGGCCACATTGGAGATCTCACAAAAAATAAAAAGACAGTGCATACTTGATGAGGTCAAAGGTGTAGTGTGACATTAATGCATTTTTAAGATACTAATTATTTGTCTTAAAGAAAATGTCTAAAATTAGACTTTTTTCTTTTAGAAATGATATTGTGGGGCTTGACTCAATGGTAAGAGAGGGTCTTTCAAGTTTTCAACAGATATTGACCTTCTTTCTGAAGTAATAATCATATAAATGGATCCACATTTGTTACCGAGCAGAGGATGGACATCTGCTAACACTCGCAAACACACACACACGCACAGAGCAGAACTTATGAAGGGAGAATTACTTCTTGCTAATTGGCTGCAGTGGAAATGGTGCCTGGCTCCTTCTGCGATGGTCCAGCTTCATTGACACCAAACAGTAAATTTTCTCATCGCTCCATTTCACTGCCCCCACCGTTCCTCACAAAGAAAGTAAAAGCAACTTTATCTTAATCAGATTTCCAGCTTTACTTGTTTCAAAGTACCTATAAAACAACTCAAGGTCCAGGAAACAATTATTTTAATTCACCATAAGAAACAAACATAGCTATCATCCCGTGTTCGCTCACAATCCCTGAAGAATATTTCCAGAGAAAACTTGCTCATTACAGAGTTTATTATATTTGTGTCTTTGAATTTTAGAGGACAAGTGCACTCAAAACAACTGTGCAATGGTGTTTATTTATTTTTTTCTCAAAATTGTTTATTTTTAAAGTTCTTATTTATTTTGTTTAAAAATGAGTTTGTGCAACCTTGACATACCCTAGAATTAACTGTTAATGTTTATATAAGAATGAAAACGACTCACACAGCAGTGTTTGAAACATACAGAAACAACTCTTGCTGTTGGTTTTGGGTTAAGAACAGACCTCTGACTCTAAACAAAAGACAACTAAACAAAGAGCAACAGAGGGAGAAGAGGCCAGTGAATTTATCTTTATTATTTGTTATTCTGGTGTCTCAGGAAAGTTCAGTTTTTCTTCACATTCAGCATCGTCTCAACTAGACAGTTTTAAATATATTTTCCGCATTGCCAACAAATTCCATAAAATGATCAAAAACCAATAGACCAGTCCATCTTTAAGTATTTTCTGACTTCCTTACCCACTGGTCCCTAGGCTCCCTGGAGGGAGTAAATAAGGCATTTGTTAGGGACTATTTTTAGATGTGGACTAATACTTGGTACTGCTGAGAATGCAAATATTTGGTAATAATTGTTTGCTGCATGTGACTTATTTGAAAATAACTACAGTGCCTCTGTTTATGATAATGAAGACAAATGTCACCCAGTACAATAAGGGAGATAATTTATGTGTTTTTATTACATTTTGAGTGCAAAAAACATAAAATTATCACCAGTCCTATCCTTTGGTTATTGAGTAAGGAGGTGACCCTTTTTTATTTAAAGTTTTCTCTGGATTTAAAGAGTCTCGAATAAGTGTCACAGTTGTTGAAGCAGAGCCCCGCATGTTTGGGTTTTGCTAACCAGCTGTCACTTAACCAGGCATCTGAAATAGCACATGTGATTGTTAAAATGAATCGAAGCTGTGAATGATGTACATATACTGAAGAAATATTTTGGTGATCTGACTTTTTAATTATGCTTCAAAATTGATTAATATACTGACTGGAAATTAATTTCTGTCACCTTTGTGATCCAAACTGTCATCTAGTTAGAAAAACATGTTCTTTACTCTGTACAATGGTAATTATAACCAGTAGACATACAGAGCAGCTGTCTGCTGGAATTAAATATTTCTTCACTAAAATATAAAAGACCAAATTAGAAAACAAGTCATAGACGTAACTGAGACACAATCTTCTGTGGTGTGTCAGAGATTGGAGGAAATTAAATAGATAGTGTGTGCATTTGTGTGTGCGTGTGTGTGTCTGAAGCCATTATCTGCAGGTGGTCTTTGTTGGAAACATCGTGATCTCCAGTTAAAGGAATCTGTTCTCTCAAGTGAGGTGTTAGACGTCTAGCAGCTTTCTAGACAAAAACACTGTCTTATTTTATTCTCGGTTTCATTCAGCTAGCACTAGCAAGTCTTTGGTCTGCACATGGTTTTTTCATTTAATGGCTCTGGTTTTTCTTTAAAAGTTTTTTTTGTCTCTCACTTCTTTATCATATCAGTTATAGTTTGAGCTGTGTTTTTTGTCTCCTTCCTCTTTTTTAAGACTGTTTCAGTTTTGGTTCCAACAACAAATCTGTTAAACATTTTGCCTTTTTTCAGCAGATCTCCACATTATTTTGCCCAATGACAGCTTTTGACTGTATTGGATAAGTTTTTGTGTTCATAAACAAAAATATTTTTAAAAAATCTCACCCATCAAAGAGGTTGGTTGAGTTGCTGGCTGATTTTTACCCAAGTCTCAAGCAAATACATTTCCCTACTGCTTCATCTGTCCGTCCCTGCGTGAGTGAAGAAATTGTTTATCATTATAACGCAGCTTTACTGAGACGCCAAGACAGCACATTCAATTTATTTAAGTACAGTGCTCCGTAAGTTAGACTTTTTCCTTTACAGTCAATGTATCAGGAGTTCAAAAATGTAAAAAGAAAGTACAATGGCACATTTGAAAAGTGTAGAGTTGAAACATGAGAATATGATTTAAAGAAAAGCACAGCTTTGTGCAGAGTGCTTTATTGTCTCGGCTGCAGAAATAATGTCTGATACCTTTAGAAAAAGTTCAGTCACTCTTTATGCTTCTTTCCATAAAGATTTTATTTCATGTATTGTCGCTTCTCTATGGCTGTGTGTTTCAAAAGACTCTGTGATGGAGACTAAACAGACATCACCATTCTTCACCGCCAAGGAAATGTTTGCAAGGGCGCCTGGAAGAGGTTTAGGGAAATATTGAACAGCCGTCTGCGGAAACAGCCTGAGTATGTCAGGTGAATGCCATGTGTAAATTCCACTTCATCCCTTTGCTCGAGTTCACAAGGCAAATAATTTAGTGAGGAACTCGTCGTATTTCAAACGACTCTCCCTCCCACCCGCTAAAAAATCATAGTGTCGATAGTATAACGGCATCCAATTGGCTGTTTACAGTTCTTGAAAGCAAATGGCGTTTCAGCAGCAAAGCAGTACTTTTCTATAAATAATATCTGCTAAAACCCAGTCGTCCTTTTTATTTGAACAAAGGATGAAGTGGGCTAAATGCTTTCATCCCGAGAACTGAAGACTGCCATGGCAGCAGAGAATCATCAGTGCCTTACTGGAGAACTGTATTTGCATACCAACAAGCGCTTGAAAAGAAGTGCTCTGCAAATAACTTACAAGGGGTGAAATGTGAGAAATGCATGTGGCCGTGCAGCCTATTGTTCTAGCTGACAGAGATATCATAAGCTAAGCGGTCAATTATTCATCATTTTATCTGGTACTCATTAGATTAAAAATGCAGTCTTCCTTAATAATTTATCCATGCTACAGTCTGCCGTGGCGGGCTGGTCTTTGAAAGCCGTGAGATATGGTGAGTACCGGCTTTATGCGTGTATGATTAACATATTCAAATTAGTTTGCAAACATTACCGCAATTTCATAATCAAAGCGATTATCTCAGCCAAATTAAAATAACCTCTTGTCACCTCACACATCCAAGTTTTTGATTAGGCCAATTAAAACTCAAGTGTTTTCAACCATGCTGCTTCTCCTCCTCTACCTACACTTTACCTTTTCAGAGCCAGCAGTAATTCATAATCTTTCCCTGAATTACACGGGTTTTGGTGAGTAAACTGTTTTGTTTATGCATTTAAGGATCAAAATTATTCTGCAGGGACACAGAGATTACTGTAACTCCTGTAAAAATGATCACATGTCAGGCCCAAACTTTATGTCCAACTGATTTTTCTTCATTCTGTTAATGATGAGCTGTTTTCAACACAACTGAAGAGGTTTGTTGTTTGCCAAAGAAATTTTGTTTTATATTTGACAAAACTAAGCTCACATTAGCGTTGGTAGACATAGCAGACCAGTGAGTAATTTCAGCTGATTGAGGCGTCTCAGTCAATACAATGAAAACAAAAGATGATGTTTGATGACTTTTGAACTGACATTGGATTGTGGAAGCTGTTGCTGTCTGCAGTTTGAAAAGCCATCACTGGGTGATGAAAATCTATTAAGTTTTCATGGAGTTTTATTGTTATGCTTATTTGTTTTATTCTTAATCCGTTTCCATGGTGGTTAAAGCAACAAGTGACCAAATGAAACTGCTACCATGAATAAAATTACAGATTTTAGAATGTATACAGATATTAGAAGGAATAAGCCAAAAAACGAGTTCAGTTTTTAAATACCAATTGCAGTTAATTCCAATTTTGTAAACATAATGTTAGAATGCATTATCCACTGTATCTATTATATCTATTGCACCTTGTTTTCTGTATCCTTCTGCCTCCTCTTCAGTACTCATGTATCCTGTGCAGGCTGGACTGTTGGAGCTCTGGATATGTTGCAGTCTCTCAGCAAAACAGACAGACATATTCACATTCGAACCTACTGTCAATTTAAGTTTTCCGGTTCACCTAAGCGACACTTTTCATGACTGTACCAGGAAACTGGAGCATCTGGAGGAAAACCCACGCAATCTATGTGTCACCAACATTTATACACAAACACCTGCTAACAATGCAAGGGGCAAATTAGCAGCACTCAAAGAACGGAAACATGGAGACTGCACCAGGAGGTGCTCCATTAAATATTTGATTCAGGTTGTCAAAGACTATACAAGTAACAATACCTGTTCTGTTCCACGAATGACTTTGACTATTATTTTGAAAATAATGGTCACACAGTTGGCAGCAACAGTGTGTAGGTGTGTATTACTGTGCCTTAAAATGTCTCAAAATTGACATTAGCAGCTTTTTAATAATCATACACTGGAAATCTCTCCTGCGTTATACAGCATCCTTTTGTTCTTCAACACAGTCATATCCAACAATGCTCAACTCTGGTGACAGAATGTAAATATTTTATTTCAAGAAGCCCGTTTCTCAAGAAGTAAACTGCATCCTGCAGTGCTGCTGCTCCAAACACATTATTAATTTATAGATTTGAAACCTCACCAATGCTTCCTCTATCTGATATTATACCTTTCAAAGTTGTGCACATCTCAGAGCATTTTATAAAGTCCCTGTCTGCCTGTGTATTACTTTGCATGCAAGATCACCCTCCTCCTTCTTGCCAAGAGAGGAGGCACACGCATATGAATTGAGGCAAGAAGACAGAAAATCTTGTACAATTTCTGATTATAAGTTTTCTGACATTCTACTAATCATCAGCTGTAATTTTTTAGGCTGCGTGTGTTTACCTTCACCACAGGACGTGAAGTAAATTCTGCCTTTGTGGGAGCTATGAAGATAAATAAATCCACAGCAGGAGTCTTATGTTTTCTCCACCACTATCCACACACTCACTCAAGTCTTGTATTTCAGACTATCTCGTGTTTTTAACAAGCCATGTTTCACATCTTTCATACATCATGTTTCATCATTACATCCCTCCCTGTGTGTTCTGCAGGCCGCTTTGCGAGCTTGCAAAGCATTTGGACATTTTGCTGCATTCCCATGGTCAATTCTTCGGTCCACCACTGGCCTAATGATGTATCCTATATGTCTACTCATTTAGTGATGCTGACGACTGGTTCTGTGAGTGCCCCCCGCTTTACACGGGCCGGCTGTGCCAGTTCAGTGCCTGTGAGCGAAACCCCTGCGGTCATGGAGCCACGTGCATCCCAAAGTCGCCGCTGGAGGCCGTGTGTCTCTGTCCCTATGGAAGACAAGGTCTACTGTGTGATGAGCGTAAGTGTTACAGCGCCGCACGGATCAATGCAGCTTAGATTCTGCTGCTTTATTAAGAAACTGATCTGCAAACAGTTGGTGAATGAGAGCCCTGAGCAGTTGGTAGAATGAAAGTCTGTTGTTAAGTTGGGGAATTAATGAAACTAAAATGTGCTGAAAAGGCAGAAACGTCTTCCTCCAGCAATAGAGTGAGAATCAAGGCAAAACTCATGGCCGCATTGCTGAATATTCCAAAAGACTCTTCTTAGTTCGTGATCTTATTTCCCAGCAACTGTAATTTCCGCAGTGTGACTTAAAGCAACTTTTTTTCAGAACTTTTTCTCATGGTGTCAGGCTGTACAGGGAGGTGTTAAAGTGTTCTCACAGTGCCAGCTATGTTCACGTCACTTCTGTCTGCCTGTGGTCACATATTCTGCATTTCATAATATATTTTAATAAGACTTATTAACTGCAACTAATAGGGAATTGCTCATTATTATGAAGTCCCAATAGATGGAAAAATGTCTCAAATGACCTACCAATGTCCCTCTAATTGGCTAAAACTCGTTGTTTGGTTAGAAGGATAGGGAAAAAAAGAGGGTCAGTGAAAATTAGAGAAGGAGTATGGGGTGGGTCTTTGCAAATTATGCATGAAAAAGAAATGTGCAGAAATAATGCACGGAATGAGAGAAATGAGCTGTCATAACAATGGAAAGGCATCGTCAGATATTCAATTCTAAGCTGTTAGCAGTTTCACCTTTGTTAGATAAGCTAATTATGGTTGTGCACTTATCTATTGAAGGTGGAAAAAATTCATACCAGTGACAGGATCTGTACTGTGTTGTACATAGTGCTGAAACACAAACACAGATTTAAAAATGGTCTCTAGCTAAGCTAAGACATTTAAAATGCAAGAAAGGAGCGATATATGGCTGTGGGAATTTTTTCACAAAATTAGCGTTTACACCTTTAATGCGAATTAGCAAATTTTAGCATGTTAACATGCTAAACTAAGACAGTGAAAATGGTTAACACATGTGCTTTAGCATGGGCATCTTAGCATTATCATCGTGACCATGCTAACATGCTGACATTCGCATTTAGCTTAAAGCCCTACTGCAGTGCAAGACTGCTAGCATGGCAAAACAAAAGAGTTTCAAAGTGTAAACCTGTTTTATATCTGTTCTGTAGTTTCAAACAGTAAAGCCATCAGAAGGGGACTTCACAGATCTCACAAACAAAGGACTTTCTTGACTTAACTGGCTGTCGGAGCAGCAGGGTGCTTGGCATATAAGTCGCTCAGCCATGTCACAGCCATCGACAGACTCTCAGCACCCACATGCCAAACAGAGTAATCTAACCTTCTAGTGTCACGCAAAGTGTATAGCTGACATTTGAATTTTAATCCTGATAACATCAGATAAGATCAGAGTCAAAACTGATCACTCCTGCCGTCTCCTGCCTCGCTGGGCTTTATGTACTCGGTACTTGTTGAGAAATACTGTAGTGGAAGCATGATAGTATTTACACTCCTTTGAGAGAAAGGCTAAAAGTAAATTTGTTTGTCCAGCTGGAAATATGCATTAGCATTGTTTTCTGACATTACTCACATGTGCACTATAAATACATAATGTTGCAGGAATTAAAGGAAAGGAAGGACTAGGAAGTGCAATTGATGCTGGGAAGCCTCAAGAATTAAGTTCATGAAACTTTAATAGATGTTTATGATATCTTTCCTCCAAATTATGAATGGTCTGTGTTTGTACACAAGTTGACCACACCTCTCGCTAAAGATCATATTTAGAATTAATAAAGAAAACATCACTGAAGATATCGCACTGCATGCCTAACCCTAACCCATGCCAGATATACTAGTATAGGAGCCTACTACAACTTCTTGTTACTCATCAAGTCGCACTTTATGCCATCTGTTTTAGCTTTGTTTGCTAATTATAATGTTGATGAATGTGATTTTAATTTTAATTTCATATGTTTCCAGGATGTGTTAAGTAACACGTCTGAAAGCACAAAGCAAAAAACATTGCAAACACTGATTTTAACACAACGACAGCACAAAAGTAGAGATGCAGTTATGTAATGCAATCTTTTCTTAGTACATCATACTTCCTTAGATACATTTTAAAAATCCATTTTCAGTGGTTTTAATGTTTGAGCTTGAACACTGTGCAGCATTATTCTGCATCAGCACTTCAGTACAGTATTGATTTAGGGAAGCTTCTGTTAACCTTGCATTGTTCTGAGATTGAAAAGAGTATAATAGTATATTTTGTACAGTATTGCTAGCTCAGGACAAGTCTTGTTTTACCTGGATGCAGTTTTTGTCAGTGCATTTAAAAATCTGGTGCAGCATGTTTTCTTCATCACCCGCTGCTTTGCACCATATGACACAAATACCCAGCAAAGTGGAAAAAACTGTCTAATATAATTTGACAGAGTGCAGCTTTATAATCCATGGACAGATGCATTTGACGGTGGCAGTACATTAAATATCTGGTAGCCACTTTTAACAGAGTTAACTAACAGAGTCTATGAGCAGGAACACTTAAGTGTAAGCAAATTAAACCCAATGACTTCTGTTGATTTTGTATTTACATACTGAAAATAATTTTCAAGCCACAGTCCTCAGAATAAGTGGCTGCCTGCATTATGGTTCAGTGAGTTGATTGAATAACAGAAAATTTACTCATTAATTCACTTCTACAAACCTATCACCTCCTACATCAAAAGAGTTATTATGGACCTTTTGGGTTTTGAATGAGCGCTTTGTAGCCCGCCCACATGTGACTGATAGTAAAGTCAACCTTTTCACAGACTTAGAGTTACTTCATGAGATTGAACCTGCCAGCAGGACGGCTCGTAAATATGGATCTTTGAAATACTTTAGTGTCAAGATGCAGATGGGAAACTTTATTTTAGGAACTGCAAGGATTTTACTCAAAATCAAGATCACATGCAAAATCAAATAAAAAGGAAATGCAATATCAGTTACATGAAACTCATGTTTGGTTTTTGATGAAATTGTATCCAATGTTTATTTTCCACCAATGTATTCCTGTCTAGTATGCAGGTAGAAAAAAAACTGGAATTACATCACAATACATTTTTTATCAGCATTACAAAGTGTTGCCTCAGAAGTTTACACTTCTAACAGAAGGTCCAGCTTTTCTGTCTCAGTATCAGTGTTAACAATATAAGCATCTCAAATTAGTAAGAGCTGTTTCCTTTGATTTAATTAGATAGAAAATCCCTCTTTTAAAATGAATTAAAAAGATGGTAGTAATCACTTAAAGGAAGTTTATAAATAAATCAGTTTTAATGAAAAATTATGTGATTACAATATTAATTTTATTGAGTAGAAAGCTGCTACTTATTAATTGAATAGTTCATATCCCATTTGTAATTTTTATTTCCGTTTTTTATTCTTGAGCATCTTTAATGTGTTAATATCAGTTTGGGTTAGTTCAGATAAGTGTATATTTTTTTTACAGGAGGCTTATGGGTAATTCATTGATGTTCAGAGTAAATAGCTCGAGGTCATGTAATTTAGTAATAATGGCTGATGTGTTTGTGTCTGGCCTGAACAGGTGGGAAGAGCCTGAGCTGTAACAGTCAGGCCATTCAGTGAGACAATAGGCAGATAAAGCTCCTCCAGACCAGAGATGATAACACAAGCATTTCCAGCTTTATTAATAATTTAGCAGCCAAACAGAGCTGAGGGCAGTCGCAGAGGGGAGCTCCGAACCCCTCTTAGCCACCGCCTGGGGCTGCAGAGGAATATGCAAGGTGTTTCTGGTTAAAAAAGAAGCAGTGCAGTTTGTGTTTGAATCTTCATCTCTGTGTGAAAAAAAAGGAAAAAACCCCCACATAAAAAAAAAAAAAAAACACATCAGCATGTAATTCTGAATGAACGTGGGGAAATTTACATCAAGTCCCAGTGCTAAATCAAGTGGATTGGTATGCTGAGATGGAGTACAAGAGAGAGCATTATTGAATCAACCATGCATTCTGAATAAGTCAACTTGAGATTGTAATTGAATATCACTGGGATTATTGTGCTCCTCTTGTGAACACTGAATATGAAGGGATGCTTGCTTTCCAGAACTCGTCCTAAACAGCTATTAATGAAAATAGAATAGGACTGAAGAGGTGATAGTATTTGAAAACAGGTCATCATGAAATAGCATTCAGTAAAAGAAAATATTTCACCAACCCCTGGTTTTTATGTGTAGCAATAGTGCCATCTTTTGGTAGCCTGTGAGGCGGAAGATGATGATGATGATGAATCAGATCTGTTTTCACCCAATTCAAGCAAGATAACCCCACACAAAACACTGGCATCAGCGAACACATTTTGAAGACAAACATGAAATGACTGTGTCTGTGGCTGTGTTTGTTTTGCAGACATCAATATAGCTCGTGCCAGATTCAGTGGAAGTGATGAGTTTGGTTACACTTCTTTTCTGGCTTATTCCTCCATCCCGAGCCTCAGCTTCTTTTACGAGTTCAAGCTGAAGTTCACGCTCGCCAATAATTCAT
This sequence comes from Ctenochaetus striatus, assembly GCA_034780835.1. Taxonomy (NCBI): domain Eukaryota; kingdom Metazoa; phylum Chordata; class Actinopteri; order Acanthuriformes; family Acanthuridae; genus Ctenochaetus; species Ctenochaetus striatus. The sequence continues at coordinate 10,533,566 of JAUZTA010000004.1, forward strand.
CCGCTATGAAAGACAACCTGATGCTGTTCGCTGGGCATAAAGGACAAGGTGAGCTTCAATCTAGACACCCACACGGCAATTTAAAATCATTCTTAGGGCGAAATGAAAAGAGGGGAACAACTTTGAGATGGCTCCTTGGATTTCAGTTGTCAAACTCTATTAAGGTTTTTAAAAGACGTGCCTTTGCCATTTTGAGAGGTTTACCAGCTGTGTATGCTGATGTGCTGTCTAATAGATTCCCACTCTCTTCTGAGATCCTCCAAATCAAGAGGATTTTCTTTGCAGGCAGATTCTGAGAGATTAATAATGAGTCCAGCAATTAGTTGATTTCCAGCTAAACTGTTATTGTTCTCAACTTTCAAAGGGGAGCATGATGGGATATGCAATCATAAAATGAGCATGCGATCCCAGCATCTTGGAAGTATCAGTGTTAATTGCATTAAACAGACTTTGAGGTGCAGGTGCGATGTGATGCTGTCAGCAGCCATCACTTTAAATTAGGATCTCCTCTCCGTAGGGTCAGACTCAGTAGCAGGTAACCTCCGTGTCATTGTCACCAGCATATCTCATCAAAAGGAGGAGGAGGGGGGGAAAAACACACGAGATCTTATGGATCTCATGCAAGTGTTTTTCTTTTGAGAGTACAATTCATTAAGGTGGAGGCAAAACAAAACAAGAGCCATATAAATAATGAAGTATTTGTCAGGAGTGTGAGCAGCCCTGTTGGAAATTGTACAAATTCAAAGGCACGATATAAGAATAGATGAAATGTTAACAATTCACATGATAATTGGTTTATTATGGTGGCTTCTTTTGATCAAAACCACCAAGGAACAAAGCAGAGTTAATTATATTATTGCAATGACCAACTAAGGACGCTGATGTAAACAGCAGAGAGGAAAAGTACATAACAAGACATGAAACACATGGTAATGTAAAAATCGTCTTTAAGCAAACAAATGTAGTATTTATTCTTAATGTCTGCTACAGATGCTGATAATTAGTGTTTTAATTAAAGGCAGAACACTTTTTCCTGTGTGGAAATTAGTTGTTGAGGATGCTCAGTAGGACAGTATGTTTGTTTATTGTGTTCAGCTTTTTTTGTGTGTGTGTGTTTTTCACAGGCAACGATGGGGATGACTTCCTCGCTTTGGGGCTAAAAAATGGCAGAGTTGTGCATAGATTTAACCTGGGATCAGGCGTTGCAACGATAGTCAGTGATCGACTGAACCTTGGGATCAACATTCACTCTGTTACATTTGGAAGGTCCAAGAAGACAGGATGGCTGAAGGTGATCTGATGATTTGAAATGAGTTGTCTTTGGAAAAAGGGGTTTCTGTACCTGCCAACATACTGTTTACACATACAGATGGGTGGTAATTTAAGAGAATCTAGCTGGTAAGGTGTTTGGTCCACAAGCAACATGGCAGTCTGTATGTTTTCAGGGTAAATTTTAAGGGGGTCACCAGAACATTTGAGTTATTAGAAATGAAATCAATCTGCACTGTGTTTAACTATGTTTTTTTTCTGACTTGTATCTTACCTGGCCTTTCCTTGTGAAATAATTGATGATTCTAGGTCTTCAGTAAATGATGTTATAGTGAGGTGAATGTTTCCTCGGAGCACATCAGGTTTCTTTTTTTTTTTCTTTTGTACCAGCAATTTATTTTAGTCCAGTGATCAGGCAGAACAGGATGTGCACATCATCAAAAGTGTGGCTGAAAAATCTGCAGGAACCATGAGATGCTGTCCGGTCTGGTCCCATGGGACTCGCTCCTTGAAGAATAAAGTCTGTTCAGAGGCATAAACATTTGAGCATAGTGTAGCTAATAAGTGGACACTGCATGAATAACTCGGATATCAATCCAAGGTCATAGATTTTGTCAACTTCGGCAGGTTTTTTAAATAAACTGTGCACCCACGCTGATGCCTAAAGCTGTAAGACACTAGGTTGAGTATTAGCATTGTACTATTTTTTTCCCAGGTTGATGGACAACGCAACAAAACAGGATCCTCTCCAGGTCCCCTGGTGGGCCTGAATGTTTTCAACCAGCTCTTTGTGGGTGGATATAATGAGTACACCCCTGAACTACTGCCACTTGGCTCCAGGTTCCGTCATGGCTTTCAGGGTAAGACTGCTACGGCTTTATTACAACCCAACACAACGCTGCCGTCTGGAGTGAGAGCACTGGGGCTTGGAGTTTCTCCCAGGATCTCCGTCTCTTTGTAAGCAGGATGGAAGGTGTGTAATGAAAAGGGAGTTACAGGCTCGGACTGTGTACGAGGCCAGAACGGAGCTTTGAGGTTGATTGTATCTGCAGCCTCTAATCACTCCCCGTACAGTCTTGCATTGTGTGCAAATCCATTCCACTGCTGATAAGTCACTTCAACAAGGGTGCCATACCAATAATCTTTGTCATCATCAGCATCATTTATGCTTTCTCTCAAGTGACCCCATGTAGGAATGTATTCTGGAGAGCATTCATTGTGCCTGCTAATGTGCCGAGCTGTGGAGCAAAATTGCCATAACCGTAATGATGACAACAGCTATGAATATCATCATAGCCATATTCAGCAGTCTCTGCACTACGGCAATGAGGCTTGTTATTATAAAATGTCATGGCAGATCCATTTGAGGTGAACAAGTGCTTTTTCTGTTTAAGGACTGGAGAGATTTTGTTCGTTTGCTTGTTTATCATCATATAATTCATTTTTCTGCCCACCAAATAAACCTTCAAAAATCAAATCGGCTACGGTGGAGCATCAGTTCGCCGGCGCTGTATCACAGTGTCACAGTCTCCCTCATGCTGGTGAGCACTACCCGAGCCAGGCGACAGTGGTGGGAACCATAACCTTTTTGCTTGGGATGTAATGAGAACTCATAAGCGTCTAATCAGATCTGTGTGACCTTCCTCGAGCCGTAATCATGATGGCTGGCAGTGAACACACTGATAATGCACTTCACTCCCAGTTATCAACAGATCCACACTCCCCTGTGGAAAGGTGGCAGAGGAGGTACTGTGGCTGCTGGGGGAAAAAAGATCAGTCACTCAATTTGAGCTGTTGATCAAAAAAAAAGCAAGAAACGGGGAAGTTTGCGTTCGTCAAGCTTGTCTATCAAAAAACTCATTTTTTTGCTGCTCTGATGTAGATTTTTTTTCTAAAATATCTCGAGGGTCATCTCGTTTTGAACCCCAGTCATATTTTTTGATTTTTAAAGATTTGTCACAGGAGCATCATGGCAAACGTTATTCTGAGACAATTTGACAGTTTTGGAAGAAAACCTCTTTTTTTTTCTTTTTTTTTCTTTTTTTTTTAACTACACACTTTACTTTCAGCCTTTTCTCTGACAGGTCTAATTGCTAGACTTGGCTCGCCGGGTTTCTTGGTTCTGTTACAAGAGGCTCTGTGTGCAGCGAGAACAAAAATAACTGGCTTTTATAATCTTCCTTATGAATCTGCTTCGCTCTCCGATGTTTGTCTATGTTTGCAGCACCGCAACCATCACTTGAGTCTGCCAAGTAGACGGCATCATGCCATGAATATTCATGAATGAGCATGACATTTCCCCTGCATCCTGTTTATGCCAGTGACTAATGCAGCAGAGTGAAGGGAGTCTGCATGTGCAGATGACTGTGAGGCTTGTGCTCAGGCCTTGTATTTATAGACGGCCCTGTGCTCTGCAGGTACAGGCCAAAGCAAATATTGTCTTGCTTAAATTGAACAATGAAGAGCAAAAAGCAAATACGATGAGGGAATTGCATGATGACAGAGGGGGGAACTCAGACATCTTGGACATGAACTCTATAGACTGTAGAGATTTTATACTGTCAATTTAAAGAGTTAACATCTAATGAAAACATTAAGTGTTTTTATATTTGATATAAAATGGAAAAAAAAACCCTATCAAAAAATATATTTCAAGCACTGCATACATTTTTATAGGCATTTCCTTTTAACTTGCCTTATTTCAGTTGGAAAAATAATTCAGTTTAACCCTGTTTTTGGTCTGTGCAGCTTTAATTTTCTTACAAGCATAATAAAAAATGTTGTGTTGGCCCTGATAATCTTTTATCAGAGAATATGAAAGGTATCCCTCTGACAGAGGTGTGTTTGCTGTTTTCAAAGGCTGCATTTTTGATGTGCAGTTTAGCACAAGAAGAGACGGAAAGTTCCAAACATTAGGACGGCCAGCGTTTGGGCGCAGCGTGGGTCAGTGTGGGGTCACCCCCTGTGTCCATGTTCACTGCAGGAACGGAGGGACGTGTGTGGACTCAGGCTCATCTGTGTAGTAAGTGAAAATAAGCATAATCAGTCCGCTCATGAATAACACATGTAGGTGTTTTAGCTTGGTTAAATTTAGCAAACTGAACTCTCTTTGTTTTATTCTCATATATAATAAAGCAAGGCATCGGTAACAGACAGAAAATCAGTTACACGGTACAAGTATAGTGTCAGGAAATGACAGTGTTTACAAGCTTTTCACAGTGTCTGACTGTGTCCGTCTGCAGTTGCCAGTGCCCATTAGGATGGAAGGGAGCCCTCTGCTCTGAGACCGTGTCTGTGTGTGATGTCGAGCACAGTCCCCCTCCTCTGTGTGCCCTCGGCTCCACCTGCATCCCTCTCCCGACTGGATATACCTGCCAGTGCCCCCTGGGGACCGCAGGCCTCTACTGCGAGAAAGGTTGCATTACTGAACCCAAACTGTATTGTATGTTTTTTGTTTTAATAAACAAGACAAGACCTTCACTGTTCACTTGTTTATCTGCCCTTTGTTTAGCCGTGACCATCAGTGATCCATTCTTCAGTGGCAACTATTCCTCATGGATGTCATTCCCACCAATGAGTCTAATACACAAGACTGTTTTGCAGCTGCAGTTCCAGCCTTTATCACCTGATGGCATCCTTGTCTACACTGCACAACATCTCAGTGCCAGAGCTGGTGAGGACATTTAATTTCCCATTTAAAAGGCCCTGTTTAGGGATTTGTTTATATTTATATAAATATAAACTAAATATTATGTTGTGTGCGTTGATGTGTAAGTGCTAGTATAACTTTTTCCCTCTTTCTGTCTTGCCACAGTGACACACATAATGCATACCAAACATTCTTATGAAAGCATTATACATGATAGAAACATGCTTTTAGGAGCACCTTCTATGATTCATTACATTCTTAGACTTATTTGAAATATCTCTATACTTGCTTATTTCTTATAAATCCTGGAAATTTTGGCTTAAATGAAAAAAAAGATTTCATTCTGTCATAAACAACATGAACGCCAGATAATGCTTTAAATATTGACAAAATAACAAAAAGAGGAAATCAACAAAAAGTTTTAATCCACTAAAGTTTAATGGATTAATTCTAGTTTCTTTGCTTCATTTAATGATTGAATGAAGTGAAGAAACTAGAAATAATCTGTAACACAAAGAAAACAAGGAGTTATGTATGAAACTGAAGCATGACAGGATTTTACACATTGAAAATTAATATTACGCATTTCCTTATTGATCCAGGCTTCTTGAGCCATAACCACAAATCTGTCCCCTACATTATCGCTACATTATAAGCTTTGACATTCAGACCTAATTACTGTCTCATTATAAAAACAGTACCTTTTTATTGGATTCACCAAGCATTATTTACTGTTACTATCAAGCTTCACTTGACTCCTGTATAATTTTCTTCCCACAGGTGATTTCTTCTGCCTTTCCTTGACATCCGGCTTCGTCCAGCTGCGATTTAACCTCGGGGACGGCACCCACATCCTGAAGTCCGCTAAACGCATAGACGCCCATGGCAGGATCTGGCACACAGTGAAGGCGGGCCGGTTTGGTCACCTGGGTTTCCTCAGCTTAGATAATGAGGAGATTAGAGAGAATGGGACAGAAGGGATGACGACCCTCGAGGTTGCAACAGACATCTTTATCGGGGGCGTGTCCACTTTGAGCTTTGTTTCGACAGATGCGACCGAGGGAGAGCCAATGGGCTTCACCGGTGGCTTAAGAGAGCTTAAAATCAACGGTCAGGAGTTAGAGTTAACAGAGACAGGGGCGATAAGTGGAGCAAATGTAGGGGATTGGGATGGGACAGCCTGCGGGTACAAGGTATGCCAAAACAGAGGTCGCTGCTTGCCAACAGGAAGTGACTCATTCACATGCATATGTCCACCATCATGGACCGGCTCTGTGTGCAACCAGTCTGTAAGCTGCATACACAACGCTTGCAAACGAGGGTCTTTATGTGCTCCATCTGGCGTCACCTCATACCGCTGCATATGCCCTTTAGGATGGGGAGGGAGTCACTGCGACACAGAAATAGCCACAGACATTCTCAAGTTTGTGGGAAACTCGTATGTTAAATACCAGGATCCAAGATACAACACGAGGAACTTTAAATACACTCAGGTTTCTTTCAGCTTTACCACAAGCTCAAATGACAGTTTGATGATGTGGATGGGAAAAGCTGAACATGAGGACGACGACTACCTCACGGTTGGACTCGCCAACGGCCACCTGAAGATTGCAGTAAACCTCGGGGAGAGACTTTCCCTCCCGATAACTTTCAGAAATGTCACACTCTGCTGCAACAGATGGTATAACGTCTCCATATCTTTAAACAGCACAATTATTCAAGTGTTCCTCAACAATAGGAGAGTCATTTACCAAGACTTAGACCCATTTGAACGTTACATTGCCTTAAACTATGGTGGAAGGCTTTACTTTGGGGGGGTTGAATTACACAGAAACGTATCAGTTGTCACTTCTGGGCTGTTTTCAAAAGGTTTTGAAGGGAATCTTACAAATGTTTATTTGTTTAAAGATACTAAGCCGCTGCTATTTCTAAAAGATAGTGAGGGTTTTAATGTTTATGAGGGCAGTAAATAGAAGTGAAACTCCTGGGCATCTTGAACTGTTTGTTTGACCCTTTGCAGCAGTTAGTATTTAACTTCCTGACAATAAAACTACATTTTACTACTGTTTGTTTAACCATGTACAGCTCAGTTTTCATATAATGTTTTTATTGACCATGGGGGTTTCACTGAAATGTAAGTAAACTGTCTGATTCAAGATGTTATAGCTCAAACAAATATGTTCTAAGCCCTGAGAGTCAGTCACTAAGGAAAAATATCAATAACATGTCATCAGATGGTAATTGGCACCCTGTGTTGGATTCATTGGCAGGCATGTCTCCTACAAAGACTTAGTAACAGTACACTGTAAATCAGTTTTCAGATTTGATTTTTAATACATTTAGAAAGAAATATAGGAAGTTTTGTTTTAATAATCAATAATAAAAAAGGATTAGCTTTATTACGAACTGTACATAAACACACAGTGCAAAGGCACACCTAATCTCTAATGTATAATACAAGCCAAAATGTACATACTTTTTTTCAATAGAAAGTAAGATTAAAAAATATTTAGGCAATTTAAAAGAAATTAAATTGAGAAAAAAAGCAAAGCTGCTCTTTAAATTGCTGCCCTCAGTCAAACATTTTCTGTGTAACATTCATGCCAAATTAAACTTTTTACCAAATGGTCCACACATGTTTTGTATGTTACCACAAGACTAATAACATTAACTGATTATCTGTAATCAGTACAGCAGCTACTTGTGAACAATCAACATACAATAAAAGGTTAAAAACTTAAAAAAAGGTTCTGAAATTGAATACTTAATGTTGTGAAGAAAACATTGTGATCTTGATCTCCACAATCACCGTTGAAATGATATTTCATTTTGGATGTACTGACAATAACGTAAAAGGGAACTTCTATGCAGGAATTGGCATGTAAGCTGTATAAAATGACAAATAACTCCACTGTCAGCAAAAATAGCCCAAGTGGTCTGAACCAAGCCGAGAGACCAACGAGCCAACAGTCTTTTTTAGAGCCCTGAAGACGCTAGCAGGGCTTTAAAAAAAAAACATACAAAACAAATAAAACTATGAGTAACTGTCTTTTGAACTTCTCCGTCCATTCTCATAATCAGAGTCCCGTCTATGTCTGTGTCTGTCTTTATGACGGCTGCTGTAGTCGTCACTGTGCTGCCTTTCTTTCCTCTTTTCACCATAGCGATCATCTGAGTGTCCATGGTGCCGATTCCTGTCTCTGTACTTGTCGTCATAGCTACGATCATAACCGCGATCATGCTTTTTCTCCCGCTCGCGGTCGTTGTGTCTGCTCTTTTTCCCGTGATGGGAGTCCCTGTGGTGGCTGTGCCTCCCGTGGTGGTCTCTGTCCTCTGAGCTTCGTGGCCTCTCCCACGGGTCCCTGTACCGCTCCTCTACACGCTTGTAGTCTTTGTTGAGGGACGGAGGTGGGCCAGGTGGTTCAGAGTTGCTCGCAAATTGTGCCTGCTCTTCTGGAGGAGCTTGAGTGCTGTCCTGAGTCCACGGTGCGCTGTGGTTCTGATCCTGGGTGGGTGGGCCAGTTGGGTAGTCGTAGCTGCCAGGTACCTGAGGCTGTTGCTGCTGTGATGGGATAGGTGCAGCATTGTTGTGTACTGGTGGAGCTGGTGAGTCATGTTGGACCTTAGAGGCTTCAGTGGAAAGCTCCTCCTGTGGTGCTTGGACTGTAGGAGGGTTTGTTGTCTGGGTTACTATAGCACCAGCCTGGGATGTGCCAGGAACGTCCTTTTCACCAGGGGCAGATCGAATAGTTGTTTGGTTTCCCTTCTCAGGTTTGTTCTTGGCCTGAGAAACCTGTAAATATCCTTGATGAAATAATGTGACAGGCTCATTTCTAGTGCTGCTCACCACAGGAACAGGTTTAGGACTCGGAGGAGCTGGTTGGCTGACTTTATCCTTTTGTAGCACCGTTCTTTTGTCTTCATTCACACTGGGGTAGGCTGAGGACTTCTTCAATATTCCACTTAAAGGCTGTTTTGAACTATTTGTGTGAGCTGGAGCAGCCTGGGACTTTGACTGTGACAAAGGATTCCCTTCAGACGTGCCTTTCTCAGTTTCTGACAAAAGGCCAGCATCACCTTTGTTTGTCGAGGCGGAGCTGCTAGATTCGTTCTTATTTGAAGTTGTTGACAAGCTTGCTAGAAATGCTTCAGTCGATACATCTGGAGGCTTATCTTTCAGAGACACTGGTGTACTATGGGTAGCTGCAGTATCTTTTCCTGTTGAGTTGTTAGCAGCAGATGTATTGGTCGTGCTGGATAGCTCCTGTTCAGCTTTAACAGGTTTAGCTTCTTTCTTCTTGATGACAAAGCGCTCTCGAGGTGCAGCAGCTGTCGGACTTTTGCTGTTTCCGACTGTCCCCTCCGTTACAGAAGCTGGTTGGATCTTCTGGGTGTCATCTGCCGCTGTTGAAGGTTTACCTCCAACATCTGGCAGAGGTGGCAATTCCCCACCCCAGCCTACTAACACACCTGGAAGAAAGCGTAGTGGTTTTCGCTGTTCCTGATTGTTGCTCTCCTCTGATGCAGATGGTTCTTCAAAAGACTCTGTAATTGGCTCATCAGCATCTTCAGTAGTGTTAAGTGGTTTGTCCTTCTCTTTATTATGTGCTGCAGTCAAGGAAGAGAGGAAGAATTTCTCATCCTCTTCCGTTGGTCTGGTTTCTTTAGCGGAAACAGTGATGGGCTTGATTTCAGGGATAATCCTCGCAGTTTCGTTCATGTCCACGGGGAGAAAATCCCTTTTCGGTCTTTGGCGGATTATGAGTCCGAGGAGAATGTTGCCACGGTTGTTTTCTAAGCCTGTCAAATTAAAATATTAATTAGGTTTCAAAGATCAGAAATGTTTGTGTAATTCGCTGGGAGAAAATGTTCTGAAAGAAAACAGGTTAGGTGTTCAGGTTACCTGGCCCATCGAAGGGAACAAGCTGATGTGGAACTTTTTCAGTAGCCCCTAAAGGAATGAGATACATGTCCTTCACTTGTTTCAGGTTGTTGGACACCACCCCAAAACGCCTACGACTGCTGAAGTAGGCATAGAGAAGAGTATAGGAGATCTCATCTTCCTCCGTCTCAGGGGAGAAGCGAATCAGGCACACCTCCTTTAATAAAAGAAAGAGCATGTGTCAGTAAAATCTACGACCCTTGTACAAGAAGTTTGTCCAGCCCTCTAAAATGGAGCAGCCCTAAATTGCTTTGCATTAAATTATCATTACATTTACATTACATTACAATTCTAGGTGTTAATTTTCTGAACTTATACTTGAGCTGTTCTTCATCACAGTGATCCATATGCATCAGTGGGTGACTGTATTTGATCACTAATTTAAAAAAAAAAGAAAAAAAAAAGGCTGTAATCCTACGGAGAAGGAGCTGCCAAAAACTCACTTTCGTTCCAGTCGCCCGAATCTTCTCCAAGTAGTCCCACACTATCTGAGGACTTATCCTTCCGCCAACCTGAATGCTGTCTGGAAGGTCCTATTGGGAAAAAAAAAACAAAAAAAAGACTAAATACTTTGCAGGAGCAGATAGTTAAAGTCTTTGTAAATTCAGTTTTGTCCACCTTACCTCTGTCAAGTTGTCAACAGTTCCTGAGACAGGGAAAGCTTTTGTCACGAACTTTGCCACAGCATGCATATGAATGAGTCCACGCCACAGGGACTCCAGGTTGGAAAGGAAAGCAGCTTCTTCCTCTTTTCCAGCTGTATGATCTGACCTGTGATGCATGCAACATCAGTGAATTAGCCTTGCAGGAACGAGCTGTACAGAAAAGACCCACACAGGGTATCAGAGATAATTGCTCACCTTCCTTCGAAGCTTGACTGAGCGTTTCGGAAGCTCTCCTCCAGAACAGTGAGGTGCAGGTCGTCATCCATTACAGTTGGTGTTGTGCTTTTCGTCTCCTCTGCTTTGCTGGACTGCCTCCTAACCACTGTGGTCGCCACTTTGACCACTTTGGTTGGTGCCTCCTCCACAGGTGGTGCCATACGTCCTTAGTAAAAAAGTAAGAGAAACAAGGGACAATAGTGACTCAAGCTGAAAAATGTGGCAATAAATTCAGATCTTAATAGCTAGGATTATGTTGTGTCCTGCGTCTGGGTGTACCTGTGCAGATTTTGCAGTGTAGGTCAAATAAGTGGGATTTGTGTTGGTTGGTAGTGTCTTTTTCTGTCTTGGTGCTTGCTTTCTCAGGAGTTTTTGGAGGTTCTGCTGAGGCTTCAGTCACTTTAGGAGGAGGCTCAAGCTGGCAAGAGAGGGAAAAAAGAGCAACTGATGCAGAAATCTTTTACTGGTGAACACACAGGAATGCAGAAAGACATTGAATGTGTCCCTTACCTCTACAGGCTCAGGTGCTTTCACTGGTTCTTGGCTCTCAATCTCAATTTCACCTTTGTGTGTGATCTTAGTGATCGGTCGTCTCTCTGCCTCCCTTTGCTCTTTTTCAATCATCTCAATTGTCTGTGGAATGACAAATTTATTGACTTTCATAGGGCTACACCCTAAAATTTAAATAGTCAGAGACTTCATACACTAAAGCTTTACTTACATGTCTGTTCTCTCTTTTTCGCCAGGCAGCTAATTCTTTTGAAGCCAGTTCCTCAGGACTCAATTTAATAAGATTCTCGGGGGAAATTTCCCCTTTGAGAACCTTCTTAAAGAGGACCTAAACAACAATTTAAAAAAAAAAGTGAATGTAACTACATTTAAATTAACACTGAAATGCACAACCAAAACTTTACATTAAGAATATTACCTGATTTACGGTAGTACTTACATTATTTTTAGTATCTTTGAGGTTGAACATTAAGCTCCTGTACTTGTTCTTGTATTTGTTGTCAGTGTCTTTGTACAAGTGAAAAAGCTCTCTTTCTGTCTTCTTCGCAACTTCAGAAGCCCTCTCCACTGTGACATTCAAATTAGACTCCTTCAACCTAAAATGCAGAACGCATCACATTGATGACACTGGATAAGTGTAGATTTTTTGTAATTAAATACTTATTTTGATTTCTCTTTTACTTGTGAAATACTTACCTCTGTATGAGGATTTCTTTCAGAGAATCCCGCACACTTTTCCTGATTGCCTCAACAGACACAGGTTTCTTTGACACTGAAGATGGAGTCTTATTTTTTGTCTCTTGCTTCAGCTGAACGCCTGTGGGGGGAAGATGACAGAATGGTAAGATGAACTGAGCTCGCCATAAGGATTACAAAATAATTTTCAATAATTTTCCAACACAGAGTTGTGAACTGAAATTGCAACATACACAGCCACTCTTTATAAAGAATGTTTGTAATATTTCTTTGTCTAGTTAAAAAAAATCATTGGAGAGCCAACCTGACCAACAGTATGGAGACAAACTTTAAGAAATATCCCAGTAGGAGCCCAGTTTGTTAAGGGGTTTTTGGTTTTTTAAACAATGCCCAACAGTATTTGCAACTCCAAGTGTCCCTCCTGCTTACTGCATGATCCTGCTCACTGCATGATTTAAAACTGTTAACTTTGTTTTCTTTTTGAATTACTGACAGTAAAGTGGGAGACAGTTCTGGGTTTTGGGAAAGCTGGACAAAAATCCTGCTATATTTATATGCCAGTACCATGCAAAAGCCACATGTATCACCACATTGCATTCAAATTTCAAATGTCTTCAGAATGCAAGTAGTTGTAGCACTTCGGTAAAATATCTGGTATCAGAAATCTATGCAAGTGTAGTGCATACACTCATGTGGTTGTGTAATTAACAACCCTTTTTTAAGTCCTTAGCTTTATCTTATCTTGAGTTAAGTCTAATCTCTACCTGCATTATAAATAGTCTAATATTTATTTTCAGTTTAAATAAACAGTTGTAGCCTATTCATTCAGACTATTACTCAATGTTATGACACTGAATTCAGTAAACTCAGCATGACTTTGAACCAAATGTAGCATTCAATAGAACAAGCAAAAGAACAACTTTCCTTTGACTTTTAAGACAAATACCTGTTTTATGAGCTGCTTCTTTGACGTCTAAGGACTGCCTTCTATCTGGATCCTATTTTAGGAGAGAAGTGCAGAAGGCACATTAGCCATATCAATGATAATGCCAGTCATTTGAGAAAAAAAAATAGAAATGAAAACGTGAAAATGGTAGTATAACACTCTGGCAAAAGCTTAGACAGAATACATTCTGAGTTTTAATGTGCTGAAAAGTAATAACCACACTCCACCATGCTGACCACATAACCATGTGCAAAGCTCCTGTAAAGGCAAAGAAGAAGCAAAAAGACAACAAACCCTTGTGTAGTGGTAACACTGGCTATAATACATATAAGAGGATGGATTAGCTGGGGGAACAAATGAAATGTTCTTGTGTATATCAAAAACTTAACTGTCTTAAATTTCAGATTAAACAAATGTAAGAACTAATGGTGACACTGTTTACCTTTCTAACTGGTTTGATCCCTCCTGGTGTGAGTGTCTGGGAGGATCCTGATCGGGGCTTTGAAGGCGACTTCTGGTCCGGTACTTCAGTCTTTGCTTGAACGTCTGGTTTGGCTGCACTTGTGGGCTCAGGCTCCACCTTCTTACTTTCCTCCTCACAGCACTTCAAGCACACGTACATCTGGTCCTCCTCCTCCATTTCGCGTACTTTTGTCAGGTCAAGACCAACGCAGTCGCCATGGAACCAGTCGTCACAGCGACCACAGCCTACCATGAACCTAAAATAGGCATGGCTATTAATTAGGGTATGTTGCAAATGAGTGCAGATTAAGTGGCAGAGAAAAACTGTAAAACCAACATTGGAATTCCGTTTCCTCCTTCCTATCCTTCCTTTGTTTAATCAAAAGGCCTGTTATTTTAATCAGAAAACAGAACACCTGACTGTAAGCTGGACAACTCTTTCTATGGTTGGGCAAATAATGTGGTTTATTAGCTTGCAGCTTCCCTGTATCATGTCTGTCATCTAAAATCCCTCAACCAATTCAGTGTTGTTCACAGTTCTGCAACAAACAGAAAATAGAACCTGTCAAAAAATACTTAAGTTTGAGCAATAAAAAAAATTTTGCACTGATTCAACTTTCATAGTGAACAGAAGTTCAGAAGAACACTTACATGTTATTGTGATGTTTTTTGCACAGACCACAACAGTTATTTCCATCCCATACAGTCTCACTGTTGGCAGGTTGCTCCTCTGCAGTTTCCTTCTTTGTAACAGGAGCATTATCCGGAATAAACAGCTGCGGCTCGTCCACAGACACGCTCCGAACATTTTTACTTTTCTGTCTTTGAAGGATCTTTTCCAGCTTTTTCAGTTTGGGCTTCTCCTGCCCTCCTTCATCGAGCAT
>JAUZTA010000004.1:10593375-10603694 GCA_034780835.1 Ctenochaetus striatus
AACGGTGAACACCTTGGATGCGAGGTGCTGATATGATGGAGTTGAGGTTAAGGACACGTCTGTGCAGTCACAACAAACTGAAGATACACACAGGTCCACACAGTCTTTGACCTCCTCTAAAACCATTGCTAGATGTAGCAACAACTGTAGTGACACAAAGCCGCTGGTTTCTCAGAGAAAATCCTTAGTTGAGAACCAAAATAAGTTCTAACTAGTTTGGGTAAAATTGTAAAAGTTCATAAGAATTGAGTGAAAAAAGTGTGCTTAATCTATCATGTGTTTAGTTTTTAAAATGCCACCATCCATACAGATGTTTCAGCAGTTCATCAATTAGAAACTCACTGATATGTGATTACGTAATAGTTTAATAACAGTTTTTAAATTAGGTATTTGTACATCTATGTATTATACTATAATTTCAACATGTTTGCAAATCAGTGGAATTTGGGGCCCTGTTCTATGGACATGCATATTTCACATGCTTTCTTTTTTTGTTTTTTCTCACAGGAAGAAGAATTGAGAAAAAGTGGTGAGGCAAAATACGCCCACCTGAGTCATGATCTTCACGTTTTAATTGAAGTCTTTGCTCCACCTGGAGAGGCGTATTCCCGCATGAGTCACGCTTTGGAGGAGATTAAAAAATTCCTAGTTCCTGTAAGTTAATTACTTCACCTTTTTTTTTCCTCCTTGCTGTTTTTCATGTGTCATTTGTGAATATCAGTCATTTCTGCTGACTTTATTATTTTTCAGGCAGGCTTATCAACACAAAGCAACTATCCAATACAAGTATCCAATATTCTGTATCCAAGGTTTGTTTAAAGTAAAATGTAAGCGTGAAGTTTTTCACTGAATTACAACGTACAAACTCTTACTGACAAATGAAAACTAATGTATTCAGCAATTAAAGTGCAGTATGGAACAACTTGCAAGACTGCAGGAACTTATAGCCCGAAGAAATTAACAATAATTAATGTGCATGTTGTGTACACTTGCTGAGTCAAAGCTGTAAATATTAATCAAGCTTTGCAAATGTGACAAGTCTAATAGAGGACGTGTGCTGCGTGAGTCTTCTTTGTAGAGTTCATGCATCTTCCTATACCGAGCCAATGTTCTTACAAGCATGTCTGCTCACTGGGCCATAAGGATACTGCACACGCACTGAGCAGCTCGTGTCCTTACAGATACTAATTACCAAACACTGTCCACTAAAAAACATGAAATATGGGATTATTCATCTTTTCCTGATGTGTGAGCTTCCAAGAAACTTGCTCACTGGACTGTGAGCACTGGACTTTTCTTTTATATCAGATTTTTCTTTGTCTTCAGAAAGAGACAATAGAAAGTCCACTCAAAGCTAAATCCATTTTTTACTGTTTTGAGGCTTTTAGCTCTTTCAGATTTACTTTAACATTATCAAAATGAGAGCAGGGGTTGCCAGTGTCTCAAGTTGACCTGATTATTTTCACCTGTCATTGCCCTCCTGCCTCTCTTAACATCAACTCATGAGCCTTTGACTGATTATCAGTGGGGCAAACAATTTGCATTTAATGTCAAGCCTTAAAAAAATTACTGCTTGTTCCATATTGCATACATCCGAGTACATGTTGGAGAAGTCAACATGCCCATAAACCAAGTTTTGCGATCTTGCTGTTATAAATAACACACTACAGATACACTACTTAGAACTGCTAATTTCCCTCAGCGTGACATTGGTGCTCTGATGTGCTCTGCCATCCATACCTGCCTGTTCTAGTAATAAAAATGGTCAGCAGGCTTCTCTAGTGTCTGTTGATCTGCAGGGGCTTTTATCATTTGTTGAGGGGGTCACTGTTTTAACAGCAGTAAATATTATTCTTTACTTCCACAGTCAATCTTTCCAAGAATAAATACACTGCTTGCAGAGCCTCAGCTCTCACATTAATTGCAGAACATTGAGAAAAGATGAAGTATTGTGCGCTCTAAATTATTCCTATAAAAGTGCAGGCATGTTTTCTAATTAGTGTTCATACAGTGTTGGCTGCAATACATTTCTTTTTAAGTAGGTGCGCACAGTCAATAAGCACAGTCTGTTTAGACAAGACAGCAGTTTGAATCTTTTATGAAAATATTGCGGCAGAACTAATGATGCAGGTTTACTGGGAAGGAACCAATTGAGGAAGATTTTACTAGGTGACAAAGGGGCTGAAAATCGTTACTGAAGATGAAAATGCACCCTGTGCCATATTTAGAGATGCTGGAACCAGTTAGTGGTAGAAGGTGGCAGGCAATAAAACCCTCCAGTGCTTGATCATGAATGCTATGCCCAAACTAACCACCTGGGAGCCAAACTTTAGGGAAAAATCATACTAACTAATATTGTGCTGCTAAAGCAGACCTTAGATTTCCTTCCTTACATCTTTCAGTATAAATAAGCATCTCAAATGAGGAAAAAGGAAATATCACTTTTACCTTAAATTTAGCCTATACTACACATGTGTTCAAAGACATAAAAATAATCAAGACCACACTACTTTTATAGCAGATTCTAAATGCCTTCAGGGAAGTTACAGATTTGCAAATAAACTGCACATAATGTATCACACAAGGCATCTGTTGGTATCCATGGTGACAGATGTTCCCTGCCTCTGGTGGAGAGTGGCAAATGCATTCTGCTGTTTGCCTATTTTTTACTGGTGCAAGATTGTTTCCAGAGTGCAACTTTAGGTTTGCTAGTGGGCATTGGCTCGGTTGAACATATTCAGCATGGGCTTGTTAATATTGTCAGTTACTTTAATTACTCAACTTGGAATTCTTATATTTCCAACACGTCAAATAATCAACATTTGTTAATGTACATGATTGAGATAATTAAGCGTTTTACCTGTTTCACATTTCAAAGTCTAGAAGTACAACTGCTTACATGAAAAAGTTGCATAAGGCTGTTTTGGCTTCAGAGGGAGCTGTGCAAAGTGCATAAATTTCCTGAAAGGTGCAGTGTGTAGGAATAAGAGGCATTCTGCGACCGAATACTCCACTCACCCTCCTCTCCCTAGCATTTAGGAGAGTCTGTGATGGCTGCAAAAGTCGTCAAAAGCCCAGAAAGCCCTCTCTAGAGCCTGTGTTTGGTTGTCAGTTCTGGGTTACTGCAGAGACACTGCAGTGCAACATGGAGGACTCTATTGAAGAGGACCTGCTCCCTCTATAGATAAAAAAGGCTGAAAACAAAACATAACAACTCTTATTTTCAGAGGCTTATACACTAATGAAAACATATTTACAATTATTGTCTGCCATCAGGGCCATGTCCTACAAACAGATCCCTTTAAATCTCACACACTGCACCTTTAAGTGATGTCACTGGAGTCAGTGTCGTTTGGACCCGAACTTTCAAAATGAAAATGTTTGGAGGAATAAGAGATAGAGAGAACTCAGATTTCAAGACCATCATAGCTTCCTTCTCATCTCTGCTGGAGGCTACCAGCTTGAGGCTACATTCGCTTCCACCTGCATAACACACCTGAATCCCTGATACCTGAAGTGTAAGCGAATGAGTTGCGTTGTGTGTAATGAAGGCACCAGGTTTGACAAGATGGAAGAATGTTTTTCTTCTTTTTTTAAAGCGACCATTGTGGGTTTGAAAACGTTCGAGGAGAGCAGTTCTAAATTCACAGACTTTTTTTTTTTTTTTTTTATTGTGCTAGACTTCACTTTGTTGTCAGTTTAGCACTGAAAGGGTAGAATATGCTGCAGATGAGTTGGCCCAGGAGGAAAGATGAACTGAATTTACGGCCCCCCTACAAAAATGCCTGATTCAAGCCAGCTGGTGTGCAACACTATTGCTTCTCTCTGCCAGCCCACCAGGAAAACTCTCACTGCTCCAGTGGCTAATGTAGCCCTGCTGGTGTGACATTATGCTTCAGAAACCAAACTAACCTAAAGTGATGTAGCAGGCAAGATCACAGAGACGTGCAGCTGCCTCCCACCACGACACATGTGTAGTTAAGTGGCTCTCACTGCTGGTCGAAGCTGAAAGTCTAGGTACATATGTACCAGAGTATGTGAGCTGAATGGGGGTAACTGCACTTGCACTCCTCTCTCCTCTCATCTGTCTTTGAATAAAAACCCAAATGTGTTCCCATTTCTACCCAAAGAAAGTGAATTTTAACATGGCTTCACTGAAGTAATGTCTGAAAATAAATGTCTTAACCCTACAATTTCTTTCTACTGAGCTCCCATCTCCAAAACAGGAAACATGATTATACACCTCCATCTTACAATATAATAATATGAAAGGATCATTAAAATAATAGAAAGATTACAAGAACAAGAACAAGACCTATTACCATTTATAGAGTTCCATAATTGTGTAAAACCTGTATGTTATGCATTTAGTCCTGAGCAGAACTGGAACACACAGAAGTGCAGTCGTCTGTGAGTTTTATCAGGCGCTGAAGCGATTAAGAAGAAGGAAAGGTGTCTTAACGAGAAGCCTCAGATCTGCTGTAAAGCAAAATCTGACTACAGAAAAGCCGTCAGTGCTGTTAGCTCGGAGTTGTGCTCCGCGGAAAAAAAGGAAGAAAAATGCAAACAGGAACGTAATCAGTGGACTGCTGTGTATCTAAAGGGAAGGGAGAGAGAAAAACTGGAGAGGGACAGACAATCCCACTCTCAGCTGGATGAGCTTGTGGCCTTCATCTCGGGCCAAACTGCAGTGGGAAGCATTTTGGCACATAAACGGTGACACAGATGCTTGAACAAGATACGTGGGAGTAATTTTTGCATGAAGTCAAATGTGAAGTCAAACCAAAACAAACATGCAATCAAAACTGTCTCAGGCTGGTTTGTATTTACTTTTAATCTACTTTATCTATATGAACCCAAAGAACGAGCGCAGACAGTGAAGACTGACTTGATGCTGCAGAGGGAAGCTCTTTTGTGTTGTCACCTGTGTTATTATCTTTGGAAAAAATCCAGACTGTGCATCTGTTCTTAACAATGCAGGACCAGTTTGACAGCGGAGGTCTGGGAGGTCCAGAACTTTCTTTAAAAGAAGTCAGAGAATGGAAGAATCATTTTTTTTAAAGTCTGTTAGTAGTAGATTTGTTCTCTAATAGCAGATATTATATGCAATTTCTGATCTGAAGTTGCTTTTCACACTAGACCACTTGAGCTTTGTTGCATTCAGAGCCCTGATAGTGTAGAAGCGATGATTTCTCTGTGTGCAAGTTAAAAAAAAATAAGATTCATAAATGTATACTGTTTGTATCCATTACAAATATTTCACAATAACAATACCACTGTGAATTAATAATCAGTCAAAGTCATATTTAACTTTGTTAATTGTGTTAATCTTTATCATCTATCACTTTATTGTCTTTTCAAGCAAATGAATTACACTTAAAATAGAAGTGTAAGGAGGCGGAGAGGCAGTTTTCAACCATAATTGATTGAGAGGGAACAGAAAGAACAAGTACACCTATGTTTTTTACCTAATGGCAGGTAGCAACTAGTGTTAAGGTGCAGCAACACCTATTTCAAGAAAGCCAGGACTGAAAGAAATGCAAATGATAAAAGAGGCAACAAATTACCGACAGGATGTGATGACGAGAAGCTCGTGCGGTAAAACGTGCGGATGTATTGTACCAAGCATTACAATCATCGTATCAAGATGCAGATTAACAGCTGCAGCAGCTGTGTGACTGCCTCTTTGCTTATGGATCAACTGGCCTGATGTGCTTTGGGAGGATAAGAGCGGCTTTTAGGAGGTTGTTATGCAGGACGGCATAAAATGATTTTTCAGACCTTCTTCTTTTTAAAAACACTGTAATAGGTGTAAAGTGGTGCATCTAAAAAAAAGGTTCAGGGTGACATTTAGGATATATTTTACCACGGTTCTTTTGGTAAACCCCTCCTTTTAACAATCCATTAATGAAGTCTTATTTCTTGCTGCTTTTTAAAACTTTTAATTAATAGAGAGTGCTAAATATAGTAGAACCATTTGTGTGGATTTGTGCACATTGAAAAAAGCTTTTTAAGACTGAAACCAACACGTCGCCTACAGATGCCATTTCAGCAGTATAAGTGCATGTATATAAAAAACATATGTCCCTTTAAACTGCATGGTTGTTGACCTGTATGTCTGCTATGTAAGAGAACATGATGTATCACACACTTTAATTCTGCCCATCCAGCGCTGCAGACATGACAGTCTGTGAGAGTTTTTTTTTTTTTTTTTTTCTCTGAAATATCCCATTAAATCAGCAGGTACGAGAGGATGCTGAGGGAGATGGATGAGGATTTTATGTGTCCTCTGCGTCAGCTGATCCAACACGAGATACATTTCAACATACATTTTGTTTGCTCTCAGAAATTGAAATCAGCTCTTTCATATCACAATGTAGAAATCCACGCAGTTTATGAATAAATTGTATATTACCACTGAATTTTTAGCTTTCCTCTTCAAAGAAACCAATGCAAAACCTCTGACATGTTCACAAGTGATAATAGTGATCTCCTTTATGTATGTACGCCACAGTTCATTGGATTTATTCAACAGTTGGGATTTATTTGCTCTCTTTGGTTGTTTTTTTTTTTTTTTTAATTTTTCCTTTTCTGTGTTGAGAACATATTTAAAAACCATTCCAGTACAATCCTCAAGGTCTCGGGGGAGATCTGGTTCATCTACATCTCTTGTAATTAAAGGTCAAACCCCCTGAGATTAATTATCAGAATTCTTTTTTAAATATTTTTTCCTGTTTATTTTAGAGGAAAAACATCGGAGCATGCATTTGTTTCATTAATTGTCTTCACAGACTCATTTCCCCGAGGTATCAGAGACAAAATGCAAAAGGCAAGAGATCAGTCCATGCGCTCAGTGACAGACACGCGTGGCAGCCGTGCTTCATGTGCTGACCCCTTACACTCTCTGTGAAGGGCATCTTGTGTACAAGGTCACGCATGATCAGAATTCATTTCAGTGAGCAAACAGTCTGATCCGAGAAGCATCGGCGTATAGTTTATCTCTGTGCTCTCGTGCTAACGCCTTTGTCAACAGTTAACTTTTACAAGCTCTGGCATATTTGTTGTGTTTTAAATGAGCTGCCAACTTCCCAATTAAAAACTCTGCCAGTCTCCTTCAAACAGACACAACACTGAGGCCTCATTAATGCATTTACAAGAGTAGCACATGTGAGCTGTGTGTCAAATGTTTAAGAAATCCAGGATGTGGATTTTTTTTTTTTTTTTGTCTTCAGTGACATGTGGGTGTCAAAATCTGTTTATCATATGGTCCCTGTGTGACGCACACCCTGTTTGTGTGAATGTAGAGCTGTGACAACGTGGTATTTTTCTCCCCTTTTTAATTTCCTGGGGTAGAAAACTGGTCTATGAGGAAAAAGATGCCAAAGTTTAGTTTTACATGTGCAAAGTGTGAAAATATGCAGTTCTGAGAGTGTTGTTCACTTGCTTTGTTCACTGTGCAATGTTCAGTTCAACATGCCCCTGAAAAGGACATTTGTTACATGCTTTTTCTCCTCTCTTTCCCATTATTATGTACTGTAAATATAAACCTATGTCTCCAAATCATCTTAACACTCAGATTTATTTTCCTCCTTCAGCAGATTAATTGAAAAACAGATTTCTAGTATCCAACTGTTCACAAACATCACTCTGAACTTGAAAGTTAAAGATTTAACAGAAGATTTAACCTTTGAGGTAAAAAAAAGATAAAAACCGGTAAAAATAAGCAGAAGACTTGTGTAATAAAATTGACAACAAATTAGAGTTAGGAATCAAAGTGATGGCACATTTGATAAAGAGCACATTATGACTTGTTGAGGAATTGAAACTCAAGGTTAAGGACTGTGGACTTGAATCTGAGTGACCCATCTTTGCTTTGCACATTATTGCAGCGACTTGAGATTTACTTACGACTTACAAAACAATGACTTGGTCTCAGATCTTGTTCAAGCTGAAGAAAACACCCAGTGTTTCTGAGCCACTGCAACTTTTCGGCATTCACACTGAATTTTTTAAATCTAACAACAGACCTTTGTTGAAGATCTAATTACATTCAGTGTCAAAACAATGCAAATAACAATTTGAGCAGATACCCATAACTTTGTGGTGTGGCTGGGCTTGATAACATGGCAGAAAAACACAAAATGGCGTGAAAAGAAGGTGCAAAGGGGGAAAAAAAGTGTTGCTGACTTCTTAAAATATTAGATTATAACTTCATGTTAAGTGTGTGAGCTGTAATCTGGCACAGAGCCCGCACACTTCATTAATGTTCACTCTACCCCCTTATCAATGCACTCTAGACTGAATCATATCTTGTGAATCAATGTGCAGTTAATTTACTGGTTGGATTCATGCTAACACAAAGACGTCATTCACCCCTTGTGATAAAGACTGTAAAAGCTTTAAGAGGAATGATTAATATAGAACAGGATTAATTATTTTCAGCTATAATGTCTCATATTTCTGGAAGCTCAAAGTGCAAACTCTCTGGGTATCTTGAATGACCTCTGTGTACTTTCGAATGTGCCCTGATAATGTGAGTCTTTCAGGGCTTTCTCGCTCTTCTCTCTGCTTGTGACACACAGTCATGGAGATAAAAACAAAGGTATAAAAAGGCACAAATACTGACGATGAAAGAAATCAGTCGACGCCTTCGTTTCTTTGTCGTCACTAAAAACATTTTGCCTGAGGGAGCAAATCTTCTGGGCTTTGCTTATGTTTTTTCTTTTTTTTTTTCCTGAGAAATAAGCCTGTTTATCTGTCAGCAGTGACAAGATAATGAATACTGCTTTGTCCACTCCCTTGTCTGCTGTGTAATGATCCGTATCATGTTTGATAACAGGTTGAGGAAAATGGTTCAGAATCGCACGATGACAATATTCAGCACAAAGTTGTTAAAACTGGCAATTGCAGGCTGTGTGTGCCGACAGAATGAGGAATATTTCTCTGTTTAAAGTGAGAAGAAGGGCTTGTGGATTTAATTTCCTTTTGGCGTCCTCCTCCCTCATAACATACAGTTTTGTGGAATAATTTGGAAATCTTTTTTTTTTTTTTTCTCCCACACACCCAGAAGGTAATTTATCGTCGAAACTTTGCACTACTTCAGTAAGAGAAAAATACTTTTTCCACCTTTCCACCTTTTTTAATCAGACAAACTTTCTGCCAACAATGTCCTCTTGAAAAACACCTTGTCTTTTCCCTACATTACTAATTCCTGCATTTTGTGTCCAAACACACACAAACGACACCGTTCTTCATTGAGTATTCAAGGCTCAGTGATGCCATGTGTTTCCTGTGCGCGTCAAGATAATTTTAATTTGATGGCATTTGCTGCTGTTGTGAGCATCTGTTGGAGTCAGAAGACAAATGTGCTTGTTTTTTTCATACAAGACATGCTGTATTCTGTTCCCGCAGGACTACAATGACGAGATCAGACAGGAGCAACTGAGAGAGCTGTCCCTGCTGAACGGCTCAGACGAGTCGAGCCGAGGGAGGAGTGTGCAGGGGAGGAGTGTACGACCAGCAACCGCAACATCCACCAGGTGAAAAAAATAAACAAGTTGTAGTGGTGAACAGAAGGAATGTGGGATTTTTGTGGCTTCTAATAATTTCTTACAGTTATTATATGATCTTAAAGTCCACATTGTACTAAAAAAAATGATTTAATCAAGCCCACTTACCTTCTACAAACTATAAACATGTACATTATGTGAGTTTCATAAGTTTCATATGAATATTTCCACAATGTTTTTTACATATTAACAGTTGCCCACAAATGGCCATCTGGAGGAGGAGTGTGTCATGGTGTGTGACGCAGCATCCTACTCATTCAAGTACCGCTTCAGCGTTCACAGGTCCACCCAACAAAACCTGATCATTTCAGCAGTTTCAGGACATTTTTCAGCAGTTTTTGTGGCACTGAAGCTTCGTATTCTTCTCTAAACCTCAAGTGGTTTTTGTGCCAATAGCTAATTAGACCTTCAGCACAGTGTTGTAATGAAATAAAATTGCGGCTCAGAATAATATATTGTCACTCTTAAAATCTACAGTTTGCAGAAGCACGACACAATGACAAATTGACTCTGGTGTTGATTATTCTCTTTCAGTTAGTCCTGCACCGACAATAAGTTCTGAAACTTGTACAAAATGGATATAAAAATAATAAATAACTAAAGAAATTGCTGCAGCAGAGGCTTTTGGGCACCAGATCAAAAGCCTAATGCTCCTAAATGCTCAGGCTCAAGCCAAGAAAAAACAAATAACATCATCATTTTTTTTTTCCAAAAACTCAATAAAAGTTTCAACACTTTTCTCACTTTGTG
>JAUZTA010000004.1:10603705-10614554 GCA_034780835.1 Ctenochaetus striatus
TTTTTTTTCCCCAAAAACTCAGTAAAAGTTTCAACACTTTTTTCACTCCGTGCACTTATTTGTGTAACTATTACTTAGAAGCTCACAACTATAATGGGCAAAGAAATTGCAAGGATTTGTGTTGGCTTTTTTTCAACAAAGATTGTGAAGATGGCTAATATGACAAAATACTATTTGTTTAATTTAAATTATTAAATTATGAGATTGTTTAAATCTTACATCTAATACAAGTTAAAAAGTTTTAATTGCCCTTCAGGGGTTTCTGGTTCTGCAAAAGTAACATAAAAAACAACACAACAAGGAGAGGCACACAAGATACAAAGCACAAAAAACTACACATAAGTGCACAAACTAAACAAAAATCTGCATAAATACTGAAGCAAAAGGGGCAAAATTGAGTACTGACTTTCATTACCTTTGTTACTGAGTTTTTCTGTTTTCGGTTAAGAGATGTATTTCTGCACATTAAAGAAAAATATGGAAACTTTTGCTCTTATTTACTGTGTTTATGCTAAGAAATCCTGCTGGCTACTTTTACAGTTAATACTCAACTGTTTCCATTACGTGTTTCCAGCAAGTTGCACAACCGTTGTCACATGTTGAGGACTCTTCCCCGCAAGGAGTAAATTAATCATCAGTGAAGTGCTCCTTTAGTTCAGTTATGCAATTACATTTAAAAGTAGTTTCTATTCATTCAGCCTGATGTGTAATTTTGCACACTTATAGATAATCTAAAAGTTAGTGTGCTGTGGTGTAAAGAACATATTTCAATACAAAAAAGGAAATACCTACCTTCATGGTGAATTTTCAGATTAATTGGGTTCACTGGAAAACATTCTGTATTTCTATAAACCTGCTGTAGTTTTCCTCCTCAGGCTAATAGTTTTAAACAGTTTTTTTTTCTTTCTCAAATTCTTTCCAGTTCTGTCCTTCCCATAATTGAAATATTAGTTGTTTGCCATGTACTGTGGCTTAAGTCGATTTTAGGACGCAGGCAGGACTGTGTGCTTAACTTACAGAGCATTTGATTAGCTTAACTGTGTGTGCAGCTGCGCGAGTGAAGCGACTGTCTGTTCCAGCCGCCTTTCAGGTTCATTTTTAGAGCAAATTCTACCTGAGCAGCGCCGATCCCTCAGGAGTAAGCAGGTACAGTTCGCCATGACAGCTTGGTCTAAATCAGGCAGCACATGTAGATGAGTTAAAGCCAGCAGCAACATGGGATGCCCCCAATTTAAAGTCACTACTTCCCTTCCCAGATTTTCTCCTTATGGCGCACCGATAAGCGATTATTGTAAATCTCCATGAAAATTGTGCACCAGTAATTCCCCTTTGAGGGTCTGTATTTTTGGATCACAATGGGCTGCTACCAAGCAAAATGTGCAAGAAGAAGAAAGGGTATCCTAGCCCACCTACATCATGCTGCTTTTAAAATGTGAAGTTAGCAGACAAAAGGCGGCTTTAGGTGCTAAATCCACCCTTCAGTCGCTGCAGTGTTCAAGTGGGTCGGCTGCTGGACAGTCATACTTTAATAGAAGAAACAATCCACCTTAAAGTTCTCACGCCTTCCCATTTCTTTGGCCCTTAACATCCCTCTACTAAATAAGTTACTGCTCTTCTTAAAAAGCTACACCGGTGACGGTGTATTTTGTTCAAACACAGCAGGGTTTCAACACATCCTGGAAAACCTGGGAAACCTAGAAAAATTGTGTCCAATTTTGCAGTCATAGAAAACACTTGGAAGACATAAAAAAATATGTACATGAGCCCAGCACTCCTCCACAGTATTATTAAAATAATATTGCGTCCAATAAGCATGTTTGCATTGCTGAGAAAGACAAAAAGTGACACTCTTCAGCCCTCTGATCATCACAAGATCTACCTCAGTGCCAGCGGAGGTTATGTTTATCACCCAAACACACTGTTTGACAACCACCAACTAAGGCAGCATGCACATATGCAGCGATAAGAGGGATTTGACAGATTTCTCACTGTCTTAACTCCACCGCTTCACTAAAATCACGGGGGCTTACTCACAAAATGTCGCAGACTAAGATTCTCGAGGCAAATTGATGCCATGTTTGTCTGCTCCTTTGCTTTGCCAGGGGCCACAGAGGCACAGGAAGGAGTGCAGCAGCACCTCGGGGGACAGCAGTAGCAGCGACTCACAGCAAACTTCCCACGACCGTTTTAACGAGGGAGGTACAAGCACCGAGAGCCAGGGGGGCAGCGGGGAGTGCTGGGTACAGGCCCCCGCTGTTAGCTGTCACACATGAATCATACGACGACTACGTAAGTCCAATCCTCTTTGCACACGCTGAAAAGTATAGCTGATAATAATTTTAACTGAATTGTGTGTGTGAATCAGACTGGGTTTGATCTCCTTTCATGTGATCAGGGCGGCTCCGGCGCCACATCGAGAGGTAGGGCATTCAGGGACATGTGTTTGAAAAATCTACCCAAGCAGGAGATAATGACAATATCTTCATATTTAATTAACTTCTATTTTAAAGGCGCACCAGACTTCTCATTATGATTCCAGATCTTCCAGGCAGCCTTTGGATTTTATTCATCTTAGGATGTTAAAATCAACTTGCTTGCTTGCAACTTTAAAAGTTTTTTTTTGGATAAATTATCCATCACAGTGAACATGACACTGTCTGCATCTTTTATTTCTAAGTTGGGGCAACATTGAGTCTAACACAGTTGCATGCAGGGATTATTTCCTCTTCCTCCTTTCTCAAACTTTTAAAAACAAGATTTTATTTTCTCAGGCAGCAACAGAAGAATCAGATTAATGTTTCTGTGCAGATCTGAGGAGAAATATTACCCTACACTGAACAATAACAGTTAATTATGCTTGGTTGAATGAATTGCTTCAGTGCTGTTCAAAGTTAAAATAAGCTCAGATTTGAGGCTTTTAAGGATAGAAAAACATGCACACACTCTGTCATCTGCAGCATCTTTGCAGCCTGTAAAGAGGAATGTTTTGTCTCTCGAGTTTACTCATCACCATCGCCACTTTTGACAGTTTTGCCCCACAGCCATCAGCGGAGTATCTTTGATTGTACAGCCAGATTTTAGCTCTCTCTGTTGGCTCTGGTTCGGTCATCTAAGACTGTGATGAGGACTGAGATCAGCTTTGATTGACTGTGACAAATCTCATCGTCGTTTGCTCTGACAGTTTCTATTTCACAATGCTGCGCACCTGAAAAACAAATTGCATATTTAACAGCATTTTTAACAAGGTGATTTCAATGTTGATTGCTTTTATTTTGATGCTTGAAGACATGTTTTCTAATGTGAATGTCACCTCAATTTTTGATGCAGAGAAAAACTCCATGTTTTGGCATGATGTGAATTCGGTCACTTGTGCCTGAACAACATGTCAGTGCCTTTGCCTGCAAGTAGTAGATTTTCCTGTGGTGAAATTAATGGCTGCCTGAGAAGCAGCAACTGCAGTTAAAACGTGGTTTGTAGTTCATTAACAAAACCCATTAAAACACATGCAAAGAACACCTATGGGATCCTGTAAGGACGGAAAAACAAATACACCACAAGTGTAAACGTGTAACATCTGTTGGAGGTAACTATAGTTCACCTTGAGGAAGACTGTCACATTAACCTGAAGTAGCTTTGTATGATGTCAATATGTTTATGTAAATCACAAGCCCATAAGGCTCTTCATTAGCATTAGCATTAGCATGCAAAAAGAGAATCCTCCCCTCGCAGGTGTAGGTAGATCCTTGACCGGCGGGCTATGAAATCTCTGTTCACATCACTCTGTTCACACAATGCTGGGATCCATATCAAAAAATATTCAAAGCGCCTGTTAAAAGCATGCTCGTCCTCAGATCCTGGCAATTTCTCAAGGTCATCCTGAAAAGACGACACAAGGTGAGCTCTAAGTTTCATCCAAATGAAAAACACTTTTACCCGTCTATTTCCTCAGAGCCTCCCTGCTAAGCAAAGCCCCCATGTGTGCTGGCAATTGAAGATTGGGCTGTCTGCATGGGGAAATGCACAAGCGCAGTCTCATTACCAAACCAAATTGAGTTCTGATGTAGAGCCTGTGTATTTCTGAGGAGTAAAAAGCGAGGCATTTCTTCTCTTTGTAATTGGAGGTTGGATGGAGGGATGGGAACGCCGAGACTAGGGGATTATGGAAAGATGAGTTTGTCCTGAACATTTTCTTCCCTCATATCTCACTTTGCTATTTTTTTTTTTTTGCTACTACATTACACAATTTCCTTTGAGCGTGTTTCCAGAATGTAGCAAGACCTCTTTATACAAAGGTCCGGGTTTGTTTGTGTTTAGACAATCGCCAAGAATGGAGGACGCTGCGCTGCACGTTATTATTCCACTACAAAAGTCCTGGACTGTGCAATCTACCGAAACACAGTAATAGATCAGCAGCAGATGCATCTTGTTGCTGCATCCTGTCTTTGGGCGAATATGCACTGATGTGTGTATGGGTATCGTGTAGACCGCTGATTGATGCAGTCTGTCAAACTGTCAGTCTGTCTCATAAAAGTGATACTCCAAGAGTGTGCATAATTGTATCTAATTGAGGGTGGTATTGATTTAGAGCTTCAACGGAAAGAATGAGGAAGCCAGCAGTTATCAAGTATCATTGTTTGCTTTATAATTTATGAACAAAACATTTCCTCTTTATCATTCTCCCACAAATCTCACCTTGCCTTATCCTTCACACCGCCACTCGTCTTTGATTGTTGTCTTTGTTCCTCCCAGAGTGTGGCTCTTTGTGCAGTGAATCATGTAAGTTTTTTTTGCCATTCAGGTGTACAGAGTGCTGTAATACTTCACTTGTCTAACACTCACTGAAACGGTTTAAAGCAGCCATGCCAAAAGCAAAATCAGTTCTGCAATCCTGACTGACGTTATTCTGTAGAAGAGTTCAAGGCCAAAGTGACTGAGGTTTCTTTTTTTTGTTTTGTTTTTTTACAAAT
Source organism: Ctenochaetus striatus (assembly GCA_034780835.1). NCBI lineage: Eukaryota > Metazoa > Chordata > Actinopteri > Acanthuriformes > Acanthuridae > Ctenochaetus > Ctenochaetus striatus. Next base: position 10,608,673 of record JAUZTA010000004.1, read on the forward strand.
GAAGTTAAAGGATGAGGCTATTTATGATTAATCTTTGTCTTCTTACTTATTGTTGACATGTCTAACAGTAGTTAATAACAAGTAATTCTATGAGCAAAGAATTCGACTTCCAGTGTCTAGATAGTAGAGGTTTCATGTAAATATATATTTAAGGGCGCACATTTGCCCCCCTTTTATTTGAAGGTTCAAGGAATCAATTAGTATTAGAGTCACTATTAGAATCAATAGAGTCACTATTGTCCCTCGTTCTTTTATGCTCAGTCAACACAACGAGTTATTTACACGATCGCTGCACAATCTCCTGACGGAAACCGATTTGCATTGAATTGCTTTTTTACAAGCAGCACCTACACACAGTATGTAGTTATGCACACATCTTGTAGTTTTCAGAAACTGTGATTCATGAATAAATGACAAACTCTTGCTGTTTTTGTCAATTTTGAATGAAGTTTGCTCAAACACTTCCTGTGTTTTTTGCCACAGAGCAGGACATCATGTAACAGGGAGTCCTCAGGAGACTGTAGTGATTAATGGACTCTGTCATGCTGTCAGTGTCATAAAACTAATACAACAACAGTGACCATTATTGTTGCTCTTAAGGAGCAGCAGAAGTGAAGTAGACTGCAGTGCTTCGCTGTGAGGGGAGACTGGGAGGGGGGGGGGTCAGTCTGTATAAATTTCTATATCACTTCCATGAAATGAGCCACAAATATGTTTACAAGTTGAAATCAATATCGTTGTGTTAGTTTAAACATCCTGTCCCGGGCTGATAAAATCTTGTAGCAACTTGCTGTCATATGAAATCTTTCTAACCCAGAAACTGATAATTGTCAGGCTTTTGATTTTTGAGGAAAAATTGTAATGTATTTTGGCAGAAGTGACTTTAAATCATCCACGGTGTGTGTGCGAGTATCTCTGCCTTGTGCAGTTAATTGCCAGTGAGCTGCTAGCATCATTTCAGATACACTGAATATCTCTTTGGTGATTCAGTAATCCATAAAGGATCTATTGACTGAAAAAAGTTCTTAAGGTGGAGTTATTAGTTGAGACATTTATTTCTTGTTTTGTGGTTTCTAAACGATTTCTCTGAGATGGCTTTAGATTCACACATTTTTGGAAAGAGCATCAAAAATGCAAACAGTAAATGTTGATTTAGTCTTTTTTAAATGTTTCTAATCCCCTTAAAAGAGCAGCAGAGAGACATTTTACTGTAATCACTGTAAGTTCCTTCAAGTGAAGAGTGCAAAGGGAAAGCTGAGGGAGATTAAAGATGTGATTGATGGCATTTCGTACGGACTGAGACCATGGCCTCAGTTTAATGTTGGAGATCAAATCCCAGGATCAAATCTTATCTTTTAATGTCAGGACTGATGATAGAAGGGAGGAATCTGAGAGTGATACAGGATCCCGTCCCTGGCAGCAAGACCATGAAATGCACAAATTGCAGGTAAAAACTGAACGGCATCGCTCGGTTTTTAAACTCGAGCCCTGAAACCACACCGAGGCAGCCCGGGAAAATGCCATAATGTGATGAAACACAGTGAGCTTTGGGAAGCTTTGAAGAAAAAAAGGTCTAATCTGTCTACTTTTGAAAAAGCAAAAGGACACCCTTTTGAAATGGGGGGAAAAAATTCTCCCCATATCATCTATTTCATGAACATAAAAAGATGCGTGAGATTTCGTGAGGTCCTGTATATTTCTTGGAGCAGAGCAGTTTCTCAAGCCTCCTTTCTGCACATCTGCTGTAATTGCTTTATAACAATAGGTTCAGATACACTGCTGAGTTCACACTTGTCAGATTAATTACGGAAATTCTCCGTGCAGAACCCTTCCCGTTTATTAAAACAGATGTATGACACACACTTCCTCTCGATTATTTAATAGAAGAAGCACTCAGGTGGATGCACGACGGCCTCAGACGCATCATCATCAGGGAGCGGAGCCGTCTGTGAGGGAAGAAACGGACAGATGCAGCACCATTTAAAGCTCAACTCTACAAGCAAGGCTGATCAACACTCTGACGTGTTTACTTCTTGTGTTCCCATCAGACAATATGACAAACATGATATTATTTAATATTCTAAAAAAAAACTAATTGAGGCTCATTCTAATTTAAAATTACAACATGTGCTAAAAATGTGCCTTTTTTTTTCAATCTGAGTGCTATTCAGCCGTAAACTTGTATTTTTAATGGCATAACCGCCAACAAAAGGGTGCATGCAGATTGAATTTGCACAGGTTGAAAGCAGTGAAGAGCAGCATCTATTCACTGAGACAAAAGGCTGCAAATCTCATTTTCCTCCCCATTCTGCTGTGTGGAGAGACATTCACAGGCAGAAGATCAGTCACTGTCAGGGGACATACAGGTTGTCAATTGATAATGAAGCACAGTGCTAAGGGCCTTTAGATTCTCGCTGTCCTAATTACACCGAGAGAGGACTCTACACCCTTGTGTTAACATTTGATTTATTTCCTCTGCCTTGTTAGAAAGGACCGGTGTTAATTGTTTTCACAGATGAGTGTCAAACTCGAAGAATCAAGCCTCATTAATTAGAGGCCGGACTATTTACATACAGCACCTTGTCGAATCTCGCCGCCGTTTGTGTTGTGGGTCAAACTAACACCGAGGTCAGCAGAGAGATAAGTCAGAGTGTGGATGTTTTATTTGAGCTGACATCGAATTTAAAAGGTGTCTTCATACATTACGACTTCTGCATTGTTTCTCCCCAACCTTGCTTATCTCTATTGTTCCTGTTAAAGACTCGTCATAAATCCACACGTATAGTTTGAGCAAAAATATAGATTATATTAATTCAGCTTTTACCCTCGTGCTTTAGAGCTTTCAACTGCATCTCATTGTCTTCTTCAGCAGACTGTGATCATTGCACTCAGTTGTCATCGCTCATTTCATCACAGTAATTTATCTCTGCATATTTTTCAGGTCCAATTTTTTTTTTATAATATATCTATAATTGTTATATATCTGTGGTAACTACAATTTTAATTTTTTAAATAAAACAGAACAGGTATTTTATTTTGAAGTTTATTATATTTAGCTTAGCACTTTTAAGATTCACAAAGTTTTTCACAAAAATAAGGAGTAGAGTTTAAATTAAGAACATGAAAACACACAAACAGATAAGAACATTTGGCACAAGTTAAGGTTAAAAAAAAACACAGGCGACAGGGTAAAAAATGGACGAAAAAAACACTTCACACAACTGAAAGTGACACAAAGGTCAATTTAAAAAGATGGGTCCTAATTTTTTTCCCTGAAAGCTTCAACAGAGACCGTTTGTTCAGGAAGAGAGCTGCAAAGTGTTGGAGCCAAAACTGCAAAGGCACGATCACCTTTAGTTTAAAGCCGAGCGCGAAGGACAGTCAGTGGGTTCTGTTCAGAAAACCTAAGTGACCTTCTGGTGGTAAATGAATGTTAAAGGTCACTAAAGTACTCTGGAGCCTGTTCATACAGAAACCTGTAGGTAACAGTAATCCTAACAGTCTGTGAAACAACACTTTAGAAAGAGAGAAAACAAATGGAAATAGTATTTCTTTAAAACTAATATTCTCTACATGGAAAAAAAATATAAACTGGATAACTGCTGTTTTCGAAAATGTAAACAACAGCATGACACTGAGATAACTTTATCAGTAGCTACATTCCTCATGGTGAGCTGTAAACAAACAGCTACACACAGCATACAAGGCAGTGTGCTAATGCACAAAGAACAACACACCCTTTTTTATGACTAAAGGAAGCAGTTCATTGGTAAAAAAAAAAAATCCCTCTTTAATAAACATACTGCAGAGAACTCAAGTTTTGCATGGCTTCAACTAGAGGCTTATTTTTAGGCCACATTTGACTGAAATTAATCCACCGATTGCTTTACATTTACGGTCCAGTGTGGAGCGATTTGTCATAAGGGATTGCTAACAAAACAGTCAATTACAGAGATACGCGGGTCTCTCACTCCGCTTTTGTGAGGAAAGACTCATGCAGGGAAAGGAAAAGTATTGGATCCTCTGAACAACTTAATCCCTGACATAATCCCTAACTTTAATTTAGTCAAATTCATGTTCACACAAATAAAGCCACACAGGAACCAGAACTGTTTGAATCAGCATTACCCGACAGGAGAGGGAGAGTGTGTACAAGCGCCTTAAATGTAATTTCTTTTGTGTTGCTGCACACGATGTCCTTCACACTGATGCGTCTCCTTTTGCGTCACAAAGCGTTCCCAAAAGCAGTCACACCTAAAGCGAGATGATATTACTTTTATTGTTCCAGGCAGACATGGAGGAATAATGAGAACGTCTTGAATAGACCAAGCTTCATTGGAGCTTTCAGCACATTTTATTCTGCTGATTTCAAATATATTCCATTTCTAAAAGGAACTGAACATTTGTATGTATCATGGTGGAGCTTGATTTTGGAAAAAAAAAAAAGGGTAGAGGATTAGAAGAGATTAGATCTTGATGAAAAAGAAGAATAAGAACTTTAAACTCTGCGTAATCTTTAAATGAGCAAGATCCAATAATTACACGAGCAGACAATAGCTAAGTTGAATGTTCTGCACGCACGTTGGCCTTACCCCCTTCAGGATGTTATTCAGGTTAAGCTGTTTATATGAACCTTTGGAGAGAGTTATTATCCCTGCTGTCATGAATAAATCATTTTACAGAATATTATGTGAAGTACTTTCTTCTTCGTCCACATAAGGACGTACAACTTGAAAGAACTCAATCGTGTTAGATGTTTTTGCTGCTTCTGCCTTTTTGTACATTTATATCAATCTAGTTATTAACAAAATACAATGACATTGGTTATGGTGCTTTTTGATAATAATAGTAGCATTAGAGAGAAATTACTTGAAATGTTAAATTGTTGCTGTATTATTGAACTAACCCATTAGAATTTCTTCATCTTGATAGAGAAATGGTAGTTTGGGATAAATACAGTCCCAAAAATCTCCTAAAAGAAGATCACACAGCATGAGAAATGCCTGAGAGGCAAAATACTGCACAAAAAGTCCAAGCACTAACTTCTGCTCATAAAACTTAATTGCTGTGAGTGCACAGTTGTAATTGAAAGCAACTTTAATGAGCGCTTCAACATTTTGATCAGCTTTCCTGTTCTCTGATCTGGGATTTGGCAGCTGGACAGTTGGGAGGTTTTTTTTGTTGCCTTTAGGTGAGTTTTAGGAGTAAATCAACTGAGAGTACAAAAGTGAGATGGACAAATGCAGGATTTTGAAAAGGGACAATGAGTGGAAATGACACCCTAATTTAAATAGATGAAAAGGTGCAGCGACATTCTCAGAGTCAAACACACGGAAAAGAATCAATGACATTATGTGAACATCAGATGGTTCATACAGATGAAAAACAGCTAAACGGAATGAATGAGACCGTTTACATACAACATTATTTGACATTAGAAGCTTCTCAGCCAGCCCCTCTGTGGTTTCTTCTCCCAACCTTGTTATAATGTTTACTTGGATTGTACCAAAACCAGGTTAGTTGCATAACTGGCTTGAGAACAGAGTCCTCCGCAGATGTAAACAGTCACTAACTGGATTAACAGACTGGGGGGAAAAAAACTGTCTGAAGCTCAACACAGAGATTTGCAACAGGATTAGCCTTTACACTGCGGACACTCGAAAACTATATGCTGAGAGCTTATTGTCATTGCATAATTATATCACTTTATTGTAAAACATGATACTGATTCTGTCAGTTTCCTCATCACACACAGCACAAAGGCCTATCGCACTGGTCTTTGCTCTGAGAGCTATGTGTTCATTTGCAATAAACAACCTGTGTACATAAATAAAACAGAATGTGCTAATCCTTTTTTACATAAAGTCAATGGAAAGCAGTGG
>JAUZTA010000004.1:10719073-10740815 GCA_034780835.1 Ctenochaetus striatus
CCTTTAATTTTCTACATCACTTTCATTGAAACCATAAATATAAAAATAACATTGCACATTGACTCTGTGCAACAGAAACCAAGATTAAGCAGTGAAAATAATCTGCTAAATGCTTCAGAAGTTCCCACAAATGTAATATAATCGAAGAGGCCACAAAACAGGCGTGTGCAAAGCAGAAATAGGTTTGTTTAATGACAGCCTGATTTGTATAATGACAGCTTTGTTATTCACAAGATGCCTTTTTCTTTCTTTTTTCTCTCCTCCTCAGATGAAAGAGACAGAGTGCAGAAGAAGACATTTACAAAATGGATAAATCAGCATCTGCTGAAGGTAGGTGTGATAGTTGGGTGTCATTTTTTTATTTGTCTGTTATGCCAGTTTTGGAATTGCTGCATGTAAAGCTCATCAACAATCTCATTCATCCGTGTCCATGTATGACACAAATTCTGAAATGAAACTATATTCATAGACATGAAACTAAAATACTGAAGTTTTTTTTTTTCCACAACAATCAGCGAACCATTTTTCTCCAATATAAACAATCTCAGGGAATCTAAGAAAGTGTTGGCAGTAATAACAATCGCTCTCCATGCTAGGCCCCAACATGCTAACATTCCTCCCCAGGTATTATACATGCTTGTTAAAAGCCACTTAGCATGACATTTGCTGTTGCACCTCTGTAGCAACAGCTTGTCTGTTGTTGACTCAGGCATTTAAAACACTTACTGTGGCGTTTCATCTGTCTGCAGAACTTAATGAAACACTTTGAGCAGACAGACAGGCACTGGCAAGTCTCATCTAATATGCTTTTTAAAAAATGATTCACTACCTGGATTTGTGTGTAACTTCGTACCTTAGAGGGTTCATGAATCACTACCATGACTAGATATCATGTTCCTTTCCTGTTATGTTTCTTATAAGGCATAACTTGTAGTTGTGTGATATATAAACAAAGGGTACTTAATTCATTTAGTCACTTCACTTTTATTTAAGTGCCTAAAAAAACATGACAGTTTTAGTGACACATTGGTACTGATATGGATGTGTTAATGGCCAACATGAATCCTGGGATTTTCCAGTTGGGATGCACCTGATGAAGCTGTTAAACTTTGGTAATCCCCTGACTTTTCATTACCATCATCTGTCCAAGTTTCACTTCACCGGTTGGTTAAGGACCAAATACTCGCAGAACTACCGACATTCTCATTCATTCTCTCTGTACTTTGTGTTTAGAGATAAGTATCAAATGCTAACATGCTAATGCACTGAACTAAGATGGTAAATATGGCAAACATAGCATGCTAGAATTGTTCTTGGGATCATGCTAGCATGCTGAGTTGTTTGCATTTTACTCAAAGCAGTGCTGTACCAAAGTACAGGTCTGCCAGTGTAGCAACAAACTGTTACTCTCAGCAGTTTACAATCTGGTCCATCGACTGTTAAGGCTGCTGTTCACACATCTGTAAGGCAGCTATGCTTCTACCATTCTCCATCTGAAATGCAAATAAAGTGCCAATGTGTTCACAGACTTATTGTGTATTATAACATAACCAGTAAGCCATTCCTTTTTTAAAAAAATATTGTTTGATTTATTAATTATTTTCCTCTAAGGGTTTTTTTGTTCTTTGAGTTGGATGAGGACCATAAAACTGTTCAGAAGGGTCAATTTAAGGGTCCTGCTATTAAGATCAATCCTTGCTTGATGGGCTTTCCACTGATCAGTGCAAATGATTGTGTTTTATGATTATTTATTTTGTTGTTTTTAAACAGGAGTTTATTTGTTTTTTCCAATAAGAAAGTTATAAGAAGCATGCATGATGCCTTAGGGATTTGCTAGTTTTAGCTCTGCCTTCAGGAAGTGCTATCATAAGCGACATTTTATGTAACCTTCGCAGAAGAAAGAAAAAAAGTATTTTACATTTAAATTACTGCAATAAAACATGTCACATGTAAAGAAGGTGAGGAATAAAGGTACAATGTGCCCTAAAACAATATGCTCTTTACTGAATTTGAGTTAATGGTTTACTTTAATTTCCTGCCTTTTTTCAAATATTTTGACAGCCAGACTTCAGCAGGCCTCGCACATGGTCACAAAGAAAGCCGAGGTGCTGAGTAATAGTTGGGGATCTGCTTTGCTGACCCGATAACATAAGGTTGCAGGTCTATTTTGGCTCCGCAGCTGTGGCCGCTATCTGGGATTACAGTGCTGAAAGCCCTGTGTGAAAGCAGGTCAGCGGGCAGCAGGGTGATTTCAGAGGCGCGGTATTTAGGACAGGAAGGAGAGATGGGCCTGCTGGAGGAGAAAGCCTCGGTCCAGAGTTGTCAAGTGCCTTGTTCAAGTGCTTAGATAAAGTGTCACAATGACGTCCCGGTCGAGCTAATACATAGAGACATTCACTTCCTGTTAAGGGAACTGCGAGGACAAAAAGACTGAAAATATACTTTTTGTAAAGTATGAAATAACAGAATTTTCTAAAAAGAAGAATTTTATTAAGATTTTACTTAAACTGATTTAAGTTGAATGATTGAATAAGAGTGAGACATCAGGGACAACGCTGTGATTGTTGTGTTAATAATATGGGAGGTGAACAGGGATTCTGGTGTAACCTTAAATGATCTGTCAGTTCAATAACTGTGAACAAATTGTCAAAACATCACCAGTTTTGGTTACATGTAGAGAAGCTGTATGTTTCTCAAAATGAACAGCCATCAACATGGAGTTGAATATTAACAATAATGATATTTGCAGTTTGCTTACATTTTGCTTTCCCTCTCATATTTGTAGGTACGGAAACATATAAATGACCTGTACGAAGACTTGCGAGATGGACATAACCTGATCTCACTGCTGGAGGTTTTGTCTGGAGACACATTGGTGAGTTTTTTTTGCTATTTTGGTTCAATCTCCAGTTTTTCTAAAAGAAATAGAAAAAGAAACATAAAACCACAGTTATGAAACACTGAGGATGTGTTGGTCCATGTGGAACTGGGGGAGTTTTGTGCTCATACTGAGTCCCTGAGTGGATCAGTTTCTATGGAGATCAATCACACAGCATTCAGCTTGTCATGAGATGTGAAAAATGATGGTATTTGTTTTCCCATAGAGTGATGTATCACACCTCTGTACGACTGATGCATGTCCCCTTCCTCCTTCTCACTTATGTAACTCGTAGTTGGAGGGAATCCTGGGATTTAATGGTCTGTAATCAGATCTGCTATAATTCTGCGTGCACCAAAATCCACTCATAAAGCCACATTTTTTATGAACTGTGTGTAAAGTTTTATTTTTTTATTTCCTTTTTTACTCCGCACACATTTAAGGTGTAAGTGAAACCCACTGTTGTGCTCATCGTGTCATTAGTTGTGCTGTGGTGCTGTAAGTTATATGAAATAAGTTGGTGCCTTGTTTCATATGTACGTATGAGTTTGTGGTTACAGTCACAGATTAAGCGCTCTGTGAAGCAGCAGTTGTTCTCAAGTAGCAACATACCTGAGAGGGCTATTAAATATGGTGATTACCCACAAAGAGTTGTTGTCTTCTAGTCTACAATATGTAAAATATCAAGGAAAAGCTAATAAGAAGGAAAACAAATTTACAGGTTGAAGTCACTAGCAAGTTTTAGGCATTTGATTGTCAGTCATTGACAAAATTGAACTTTTTAGCTTGCCTTTTGTAACACATGAACTGCCAAAGGCTTCCTTCTTTTCTTCATTTGGATCATCATTAGCTCCCATAATGAGCTCACTGATCTTTCTGGGGTCCACACAAAACAATAACACTAAAAAAACAAAAATTAAAAAAATAGTAACATATAGAAAATATAAAACTATTTTAAAAGAGATATCAAAGTGTCAACTTCAGTACCATTTTCTTGAGATTTTTCAGTTTTTATTTTAGCGATTTAAAAAAATAATAAAATCTACTTTTGGTCTGTCTGATATTGGAGATCTTATTGCAGGCAGCAGGTCTTAAAATGCTCACATAATTTAATTTGGTCATGATCATTGCATCTCCAGATTATTGGTGATGCAATGTGTCATATAGGCATAAACCAGTATGTGCCACTGTTAGAAGACCAGACTTTAATGTAGCATTCACTGTTGGCCATTATCATTCATGCCTCCCACACACAATTAGCATGCAGAAACACACTATTTCCAAATATTAATGCTAACAACAACAACACTGCATCTAAACAAAGCCTGCATAAAAATTTGACATTATTTTTCAAAAAATCTATTTCAGCATTCTTGTGTTGACCTGTTTGCTCACTAAGTCAGTTCTCATTTGTTATTCAACCGATAAAATTAATATAAAAAATGGGGTAATTGTGCTGCATTCTACAAAACAGTCAAGATTTATTTGAAAAATGTAGAAGGAAACAAAATTCAAATTCCTTTTTTTGTGTAAATAAAATACAGAAGTATTAGCTTCTTTAGCTTCTTCTTAACTTTTGTGCAAAGCTTAAGCTGAAGTTTCAATAGAGTTACTAGTGTTGATATTAAAAATGTTCAGATGACACAGTCAAAGGGGGGATTCGTCATTATTTTGAGTCTGTGGTTTGTGGTTTTATTTTAGCAGTTTAAGTCTGTTATTACTTTGTTTACGGAGAAATCACTGATGCTCAGTTTCTGTCCATCACGGTTAAAGTGTGTAGCTTCACAGTGTATGTAGCTGTGGCACTTTGGCCAAAGACACAAGCTACTGAAGGGCTGCATGTTATCCAGCAGACTATTTCCAGTATCATTTCATTTCTGTTAACATGCCATTCCCTCATATTATACTGAAGTATGTTTATTCAGTCTTTGTACAATCCTAAGTTTCATTGTTATCATGCTGTAATGTCCCTTACTGTATTAAAAATGCATGCATTCCTGTGCAAAGAGCCCCAGCAGTTACTCCCTCTCCAGTGTAACTAACTTTCATCTTCTAAGTGGCTATCTATTTTCTGTTTACACCCTGTTTCTCTTCTACTTCCCTGCTCTTCTGTTCTCCCCTCTTTATTGGTTTCTGTCCATTGTCTAACTTGCTTTGATTTGGCCGCCATGTGTGTCCATGTCTTCCTTTCTTCCCCCATGTGTTGCCTTTTCGGTGATAAGCCAAGGGAGCGTGATTTTCTGAAGACGTTGCGGTTGGTGAGTGGGACAGAAGCATGTGCAGTTGAGCAGCATGGAGACACGGTGGATGATGATAAGGGGGTACGTGTGGCTTGCCCCCCCACCCCCAAAACCCCCCTTTTAACAGACTAAATCAGAGCGTGTGGTGGCCAGTTAACAGGAGTGTAGAAACAATCCCACTGTATGTTTTGTCTTTTTGTAGTTCACATGATTGCTTTAGCAGATACTGTAGTTCTTCAATTGTAGAGTATTTTATCTCTCTCATAGTTTTGCTATCTATTGCTATATTTGCCACATTGTGTTTCATAATGCCACTTCTTTTGATCAAAAAATGATGTCCGAATCATTGTTTACATGACCAGATGAATCTGATGATGCAGAGAAATGTGCACAAGATCTAAAGACCCATGCGTCCTCATGTTAAGATCTTCTTCTGAACATGCACGAGACTCAGAAGGACACAAGCCATTTTGCACAACAACCTACCAAAGGAAATAGAAAGATGCAATAAATTCTGAAAGAAATTGGCTGTAAAGCTTGGGTCTTTATGTCCGCTTCATTAGCTTTGCCCATCATTGAGCCATACTCTCGAGGTGCTCCAAACTTTCTTGAGCATCAGGACATTTTTCATCTGCTGCTTTTGGGTACTCTGCTAGTTTGAAGCCTCAAGAGGGCATCATAGGACAATGAGATTCACTGATTGAGACCCATGTGTGACGCGTTAATTAAATGATGTTGCTTTGCTATTAAGATGAGCCAGATTCTTCTTCTTAGCTATGATCAAATAAAAAAAAAAAATGGCTGAATGCAGCACAAGTCATCTGCTGCTGCTGCCGCTGCTGCTGCATCTGAGCTTCAACACATTTTCCATTTCATTACCTCCTGCTGTGGCCCCCTGGCTGCCCACATGCATTTGCCACAAGAGATTGGATACTTGCTTGAACAGTGCAGCCTTGTGCTATTTTTCTTGAAGTTTACATCAGTGTTTACAGCACAGATAAACAAATGAATCCATGTGTACATCTCAGCTGTTAGAGTGTTTACCAGCAGGGTTACAGGGTTTATTATAATAAGTCAGGAGCAAATTACTAGAGGTGCAAATGGTGGAAAATGTTCTGGATATGCACAGATTTTGAGTGGGTCTGCAGAAATGACAACTTATGTTGTGGGGAAAATTTTTTGTTTGTTGTTTTTAAAATCTTTACTTCACCAGATCAACGGGTAAGAACCTGGAAGCATGTCCTGTGTCGCTCATGCTACTAATCATTTCTTAAATTTGTCCTCTGATGTTTAGAATAATCAGATAACCATTCATGGCTCCTCTTCCCTCTTTATGTCCACAGCCTCGGGAGAGAGGGAGGATGCGCTTCCACCGACTCCAGAATGTGCAAATAGCACTGGATTATTTAAAAAGGCGGCAGGTACGGATCAGTCTAAGCACACTCTCAAACTCTTTTTCGTCACACTTCAGATTGAGGTCTGAAAAACAAATTTGAGACAGCTCTGTCAGGATTTAGCAACTGGAAGTCAGTTTGCAGTCGGGTTAAAATTAAAATCCATCATACAGTCATGTGCATTTCCCATCTTCTCATGAATTCACAGCAAAATCCAATTAAAAAGATACAGAATTAATTAGAAATTTTCACACTCTGGCACACTATGAATGTGAATAACATAAAAGGACTATAGAAATGCATCAGCTCATGTGTGCAGCTGTATTGTATTGTGCAAGTTGCATTAGAGTGGGAGAGATTTTTTTCTTCAGTAACCACTAAGGAAGACACTTGCGTGCAAAGGCAAACATGTAATTGAACCGGCGCAAACCCACTCAGTGATGATTACTTCTCCAAAATCACACATGGTGGACTTAAGGCTATTTCACATCCTCCTTCATGAAAATTACTAACCTGTTACCACAAATAGTAACAGCAGCATTTAAGGAGCGCAGACTACAGATGCCATCAGAGGGGTTTCAAAGAGCTCTTGATTGCCCTCCCCTCCCCCACAACAGCCAGGATGCGATGAGGAATACAGCCTTGCTGGGCTGCAGCCAGATGTGACGTGAGGCTCGAGACAAAGGAGTCACAGATGATCACAAATGAGTTGTTCTATTGTTTCGGCCTACAGGCAGCACACGTCAGACACATTCATGGAGCCTCGTCCGGGTCATTAAATGTAAAACGATCTCACTCTGATATGTGGCCAATAAAATAGCCCTAGCAGGTTTATAGCATATAATCAGTAGCAAGCATTTGTTCTCCCTGTCAGCTCAGACACACATGCTCAGACACACGTTACAGTTACAGTGCTGCCTGACACAATGTAACGACTATTGTGCCACCTTGTGGTGCTTGTAAAATGACAGGCGTGTGAGTCAAAACAGACAAAATACAGTTGCAATCATGTTTTGTATCTGATTAATACACCAGAAAAAAATGAAATTTACAGGCTCATGAGCAGTTTTTTCAGTATGCGATATATGAACCATGTTTTTGCTGTCGTCAGGTCAAACTTGTAAATATCAGGAATGACGACATCACAGACGGGAACCCAAAACTGACCCTGGGATTGATCTGGACCATAATTCTGCACTTTCAGGTTAGTGTTTTCATCTTATGGTTATCTGATTCTTGTGCATTTAACAGCCAGTTATTAAGATCAGATGCTGCATTATTACTTTTTATTTCCGTATTTTACAGAAAAATATTTGTAATATGTAATGGAACCTATGAGTTCATACTAGTTTGGGCTGTTTTTTTAATCTTCCGTGTATCTTTGCTTCCTTTTGCTGTGGTATATGTTAAATATACTAATGTAAAGGATTTTCAGTTGGGTTTTGTTTTATTCTGTGCACTAAATGCTGGCAGGTTTTGGGATTCAACTGCACAATAACTTGCCAAATGCTCCTCAGATGAATGCTTTTAAAATGCATCCACCTAATAGATGTTTCTGCTTTTGACCACAAGATGTCAAAGTTGTGCAGCTTACATAATGCCGAATGATGATCATCAGGCAGCTCCTAGCTGCAGTGTTGACAGGGTGTGCTGAATTTCATCACAGGTGAAAATGGCTTGAAAGTAGTTTGGTTTTACTTTGTAATATTGAAACTGTTGTGTTCCAGGTTGGGTTTATGTTTCTTTCACAATGTTCTCACGATGTTCTCAAAATGTTCTCTCTGGGAAGACTTCTCTTTTTATTGGAGTGACATATATATCTTGTGGGCTGGTCTGTGTTTGTGTGCCAGGAGTATCCAGGTGTTCACTGACGTTTTTACAGTATACATCCAAAATCCAACAGCATGCAGAAGTGTCAAACTTAAACCTCTTCTCACTCATGCTCCCTCTTTCTGTCTCCCTCTCTAACCTTCCCTCCCTGACTGTCTAGCATTGGATTATTAATATCATTAGTACTTACTACATGACTCACTTGTTGGTTTGGGACAAGAACGTTGCAATAGTTCTTCAGACGTGCATGTTGGATTGAGTTATTAAGTTATTTTAGAACAAAAATGCATCTGAGTGACTAATAACCTCATTGAAATACTGAGAGAAAAGTATTTAATATAATTTTGCTTGGACTCAGATACGCTGACACTGTCAATGATGATGCCAACACCTGCTGCTGTCGCTCTCACGCAAGCCCCTGAGCAGTTGATCCAGCAGCAATGGGCCTGTTTCTTCTTGATTTGGAAGGATAGCAGGGCAATTCAGGAGGAAATATTGTGCTTTAGTCACAGGATACACCTTTGGCTTTATTATATAAGCCTGACAGACAGCAGATCGACAAGTAAAAACCTAACACTGTTTTTATATCTCAGGCTTTTAAATGGCTGGCTTTGTCTGAAGTGTCCAGGACCAGTTCATGCCTGAAGAACAGGGGCTGTTTCAGGGAGGAACCTCACGTGCTTTTCTTATTGCTGCAGGCTATTTTTTTAAGTTAAACTGACAGCTTAAATTGGACTCTATACCTCATAGCTGGTTTAATTTTTTATTTGTGAGATTTTGCTTCTAGTACTATCTCTTGTTTGATCAGGTCTGTGTAGATAGGAAGTTGATTTTATTTAAGAAAACTGTTGTTATGTTCTTCACGCCGGTGACAACACTGTACTTTCACCGGGGACATGGCGCTGGGAACGCCACAGTGTGAAGTGTGTGTCACAACTGTGTTATTGCTGGTGACAGTGCAGCACCATGACAATGGACGCACTGCTGTCAGATGTTTCTAAGCTTGTTTGTCCTGTCTGTTTGTTTTGCCCTGATTGGCTGTCACTGTCTCTGCATGTGATGTAAATTGTTCACATGTTCACAGTTCTTTGCATTGCATTCATTCATGATTATTTAGACATTATGAATGAAAAATAAAACAGGTGGTCTGTTACCACTTTTTCATGATACCAATGCCAATACTGAAATTTGAGCCTTGGGTATTTGTTGATAGCAATTCATTACACAATATATTATTATCGTATATTTTCCTAGCTGTGTACTACCAACCCTGTATGTCTTAGATGTGTGCTTGAAGTGACATTAATGGCCTGCTGTGTATTTTTTCTGGCACTTTTGAAGTAAGAAAATCTATTACGTTGCATGCAGGATGCTGCTGGGAAGTGGAAGTGTCTTGTTTCAGAGCTATTGAATCATGTGATATCAGTTCGGTGCACAGCTCTGTGTACTGTCCTTTACGTTCAAGCATTTTAAGTTGAATCAGAGGCTTTTTAGATATTGGTTATGGAACAACCCTGAAAAACTATAATAAACTACTATGCTATAAACCATAATTATACTGTAATATTAAAGTACAAACATGAGCTAATACTGAATGATGCTAATATTTGATGGTATGATTATAAACTGGCCATTAGTAACATTTGGGGTCATCAGCTAACTGCAGTTTGACCTGCGTTGGCTGTCAGGTGACTTTGACCTTCAGAGAAACTTCGTTGTATGCTCACAGTGGCTCTGTTATTTTTAGCTGTCTGCTGGCCATATATTCAGTCTTTCACACACTACTTGTTTCTCGTATTAGTATTGATAGATTCCTCCACAGTGGGCTTGTGCCGGACTCCGTCAGCCTGTGTTATCTTATAGTTGTTGTAATGGTTTTATATGGTGAATCACTTCCTGGTCAGAGCATTTGCCCCCTTGTGAACTGCGGTGGTGGTGATCTGTTCAGATAATAGAGTTTGTTTAAACCATTGGACTTAAGCCCCACCTCTGGCTCGGCCATTGTATGTAGCTTGATTAATAGACAAAGTGAAAGCACGTTGTTGTCCAGCTCGGATTTGCTCTGCTTCTGCTGCTCTCGTTGACCTTCGCTGCTCTGTTTTTCAAAGCCTCTCCGACTGGCTGGGACTCTGTTCTGCTTCATGCGGCCAAACTTGCTGAGCCAAAGTTTCTCACAGCATAATAGGTGGCCATCCCTTGTCCTCCCTTCACCCCCTCATTAAAGACAGAAACACTAGGAAACCTCAAAGCCGGCTGTGACGTGTGTATGTTTACTGTGTAGGCGAAGCAGACTAGCCAGCCCTGAAACAGGTCCGTCCACAAGCCGTTTTCCATTCTTGCTCAGCTGAGAGTTATAAGCACGTGGGCCACGACTGTGTGTGCATTTATGGCGTTTGTGCTAGATTAGCAAAGCAAGAGAAATGTTTCAAAGGTCAGAAAGGATTCCAGTGTCAGAGGAGAGACCCAAGGGAGAGCGGGCAAGCAAGAGAGAGCTACAGTAAGAGAGAGAGAGAGAGGGAGAGGGAGAGAGAGGGAGAGAGACTGAGCAGTTCTCAGCTTTAAGCCTTTGAGAGTCAATGAAAAGAGAAAGTCAACTCTGTTCCGAGTGGAGATTTATCTCTGGCTGCCGTGTTGTCTGCCACCGGGTGTTGTTTGCAACGTGTGGTGTGTGAAAATGACTTTCTGTCACTGGGATTGATAGTGGCTCTTCAGATCAAGTAAAGTTCACTGGATACTGACTGAAAACAGCTCGCTGCTGGGAGATCGGCTCTGTCAATGGGTAAGAGACTGTATGACTGTCAGCCATGGGAAACATCTGTGGCTGCGTTCGAAGACCTAAAGAGGAATGTTATGTTGACCCCAAGAAAGCTCCACTGAGACCTGAATCTAAAGAGCTCAAAGGTCGACGCTATTTTCAGAGGAAGAAGAGGAAATCAGAGCGTTTTCAGCCTGTTGAATCTCTAAAGAGTCCTGTCAGTGACGCTGTTATAAGCAAGGCCATCTACAGTAGCACAGAGCCTCAAGATGGCCTTAATGGGAATACACAGGAGTCCAAAACAGAGCTGGAAAAACCATCAGAGGCGAAGACACATCTATCCAGGCAACAAAGCATCAGCAGAGGTGTCTATGTTGGAGAGGTACCAGTTTTAATCCTCAGAGATCCCTGTAATCCGTCTGTTGGCAAGAGGTTAGCTTTCAGGCATGGAAGGTTCTCCGCGGAGCAGACAGACAGTGACAAAAGCAGGTCCACTGTAGAAGAGAAGCTTCATGGTGTTAATGCAGCCTCTAAAGCTGCCTCTGCCAAGGATGGACTTCTTGTAAAAAAGCTGCTCCAGCGCCAGTTAAGGAGGGCTGTCAGCTTTGGAGCAGTAGAGCACATGCTGCGGACTCTGAGGGGCACCGACAGACCGGGGAGCGAGGAAACGTTTGCCAAGATTATATGGGGCTCCCAAGCACACAGGAGGAGGAGATGGAGGGCCTACACCTGCTCTGGTTACGTAGAAGCTCTTCCTGCTCCTGCCAAATGTATTTCCAACCAACTCGAGGTAAACTTATAGCATGTTATTTATAACCATCGGGGGTGTGATTCATCGTGGATTAATAAAGCGTTTGATTGGGGTATAATGTAACTTTAACACTGTAGTTCTTCAGAGCGGCGGCAGTTCATTTCATTAACCCAACTTTCTGATTACATCATTTAATAACCTGTCGGTGTGGTTCACTGTTTGTAGAGCGTTATGTCATCTTTGTGTGTCTTTCTGCCAACATTCAGTGTTCATGTTTGGTCGCACAGTAACTTAATGTGTCCAGAGACAGAAACAGTATGTAGACAACGACATTTTGTTAAAGGCCAATCAGCAGTTGACCAAAGAAATTATATCTTTTTATTCACATGAGATGAAAAATAAGAATGTTTGTTTATCTTAAGCAATCATAAATGACAAAACAGGTGATGCACAGCAGCAGAAGAAATGCCACTTACATTTTAAAGTTTTCTGTGAGATCAGGAGTGACGGCAGACTCTGATCCTCTGTGTTGTTGTCTTCCTCTTGCATTGATGGGGCTTTTGTTGAGCACATTCACGAAACGAATATTTTATTGTGCTGATTATGTTAATTAGTAGTTTTACAGGTTGAGATATTTGGATACTATTTTTTCTGTGATACTGAGTCTAAGTGCTGATCCAATTTTGATGCATTTAAAAATGAATTATTGTTTCTATTTCAAACAGCTGTTTACTCCTGACACTGTATGTGTGATGTGTTATGGATGTGCTTGAGGTTTCACAGTTGCCATTTACGGATATTGGATACTTGTGCATTAGCTGTTTTTTTCCTTCTTCTTTACATTTTATACATTAATGGCTGGGTTTGTGCGTTTGTTGTTGTTGACCTGAAATCACTCGGACAGTGATCACAATCACAATTAAAAACGTTTCTGGAACAGTTATTGACCGTCAGCTGTTTTGATTAAAATGTTATTTCGTTTCATAGATAGCACAGCAGCAGATTTACTTTCTTTTGAAAGTTACCTCTTCTTGATGTTTGTGGATTCATGATGACCATCACAGTCTTACTGCTTTTTTCTATTTGCATGGTGGTTTGATGTAGAAACCTCAGCCTGTCCAATGGGAATAGACTCAACAGTGGAGATATTCAGTTAAATTCAGCTGCTTGACACTTGTACTAAGTTCATCTATAAACAGTTTGGTCAGTGACTTGATTTCCGGCTGGACTGAAGGGATGAAATCAACATTTGTTTTGTTGTGTTTAGGCTGGTTGAACTCCTGTCTTACTTTTCTTACCTAAACTTTAGAAATGTTTCAGACTTTGTATGTTATTCAGTCTGGACGAGCTGATCTATGCCGAGATAGTTCTTCAGTCTCTTTTCTTCAGGATTTTTTTTGTGTGTCTGTGTTAATCTCATCTCAGCTGCAATGTGTTGTTTGCCTGACAGCCAGTAGTGTTTCTGTTTTACACTCATTTTTCTATGAGCGATGGTATCAGGATGCTCATTTCCCCATTGGGGTTCAACAAGGATTGATTGATTGATTAATTAACGTGGTGATTGGCTGAAGTCAATATCAGTATCTCAAAACCATTTCCTGTGTTTCTCTGTTCCTGTTTTTTATTAAAATTGTTTCAAACATTACATTTTCTGTCATATGAGGAACAAACTGGCTGAGTTGATGTCACATGTTGTTGTGGTCATTTTGGTTTTAGGGTCTAGAAAGACATGAATCAATATTTCCGTTTAAGTTGTAAACTTAAAAAAAAGAAAACTCTTTCAGTGTGTCATAAATGTGCTTTAAACCCTGTCTGCCACAGCAACACTGATAAGCTTTACCTGTGGCACTGCTGTTTGAGGTCATCACCAAACCACGCAGTAAAACTGTTCATTACACAACCCTATCTCACTCTTCTGACCTGCTGCATTTTTCAAGTTTCACGTACGAACAGAGCTGTTAGATAAGGAAACTTTTACCCCATTTAAACTTGAGTCGTTTGTCTCATGAAATGAAACACATCTCTTCTCTTATATTTTTTGATTGAACAAGTTATACTATCCCTCTGAAGTGTTTGTTGAGACATAAAGGTGTTGGTTTGAAAGCAGTGGTAAACTTAAGGCTGTAGTTTGTGGTGCCGTTACATTTGTTTGCATTTTATTTCAAGGTGAAACTCAAGCGGTTATCATTTGCAAATTTGTGGGTCAGATTTTCAGCTGCATTTTTAAAGTTTAGGTAGGAAATCTATCTTAGAGGCTTTTTTTGTTATATTTGTTGAAAACATGCGTTTATCCTGACAGGTATAAAAAAAAAAATCAACTGCTCTAACCAAAAAAAAGAAAAAAAAAAGACATAAATCCTGTATTTTTTGGTTGTTACAGGCCTGCAGTAAGCCTGTCTATCGGCTGACCTGCCTGTTAACCTTTGTAGGTGGTTACACATGCAAACTCTTCCTGTGCACTTAGTGTACATGACCCAAGTCTTTGACAAAGCTAGGCAGATATGTATTGCTAAAGCTACTAAACAAGCAAGACAACTTGGGGAATTTATGGTTATTGAACAAAGTGACACCGTGGTTGCTGTATTTCTGTTACACAGATATTTCGTGCATCTGGCTATTTTTGTTTTGGGAGAAATTTGCCATGTTTGTGGTTTATGTCAGTCAGATATTTTTGACATGTGAATGAGACGTTAGGTAGTTTGATACAGTTAGTGATGATAGCAGTGTGCATTGTCCACCTCCAATTCTTCATGTTGACTCATCCTCCAGCAGTATTCAGGGAGTGAATGCACCCTTGTTTTGGGCAGTAACTTTGAAGAAATACTAAAGGGTGGGGGCACAAGTTTTCAGGTTGGGTTCTTTCGAATCCCAGTGTTACAGACCCCAGCATTAATGTTGGTGCATCTTGTAGTAATATCTCATATCTCTCTTTGTTGCAGATCTCGGAGATTCATGTGACAGGGGAGTCCGAGGACATGACAGCCAAGGAGAGGCTGCTGCTCTGGTCCAAGCAGATAACAGAGGGCTATGTAGGTGTACGATGTGATAACTTCACAACCTCCTGGAGGGATGGGAGACTATTTAATGCCATCATTCATAAATACAGGTACTGAAACCCCCAAAGGAACTGCAGTGATTTTGCAGAGTAGTAAAACCATATGTATAAAACATATAGTAGGTTTGGTGGTCTTCTGTCCTCGTTGGCCTCAATGGCTTTTTTTTTGTGACTTACTGGTGTCTCTTTCTCTGTGTTGCAGGCCGGACATGGTTGACATGAGCCGTATTTCGACACAAACCAACAGATCAAACTTGGAGCATGCCTTTGGTGTAGCTGAGCAGCTTGGGGTGGCCAGACTCTTGGACCCGGAAGGTAAGATCCATACACGTCATGTTTTCATCTGGCTTAAAGAAACAGTATGAGGCCTCATAACAGCTTGTGCTATTAATCACGAGGAGTGAAGCTTTGATTTGTCTGGAGGAATAATTCCTCTGAGTACAGCTCATTGTCTTGTGCTGCATTTGTGACCCTTTTTGGATGTACTTCCCTCATCAGACGTAGACGTTCAGTCTCCAGATGAAAAATCAGTCATCACGTACGTCTCAACACTTTATGATGCCTTTCCCAAAGTACCTGATGGTGTGGATGGAATCAGCGCTAATGTAAGTTGATGACGTCGGTCCACCAGTAACTCTAGCCAATGCAAATGCAGGAGAGTGCTTTATTGCTGATGATCCTCTTTCTCTGAACAGGATGTTGATATCAAATGGGTGGAGTACCAGAACATGATCAAATACCTCAGCCAGTGGATCAAACACAATGTGGCCATAATGTCAGATAGATCATTCCCCAACAACCCTGTGGAACTCAAGGTACTTAGGAGTGTAATCTTTATTATAAGCCCTATTTTGCATACGTTGGTCCTCTGCTGTCTTATATAAAAGTGCTTAGACACTGTGTTTTGTGTCAGTAAGATGAAGGATGGCTTTCTGCTTCAAATAGCTCATATGCAGTGTCCATCTGCTTTAACTGAGACTAAAAGGGAGCTGATGCATATGAGAGAGCAGCAGCATCCATTAGCTGCCAGAAGTCAATAGGTTTTATCAGTGAAGGCACTTTATGCAACAAGATGAGAGTAGAGACATATGCTTATTGACATTTATCCTGGTTAATGTCTATTCTGATCCTCTGTGATTCAAATGTAGAAAGTCTTAATTCCATTGTTATTTCTGCTTTCTTTTTCAGGCACTTTATACACAGTATCTGCAGTTTAAAGAACAT
The DNA here is from genome assembly GCA_034780835.1 of Ctenochaetus striatus. NCBI lineage: Eukaryota > Metazoa > Chordata > Actinopteri > Acanthuriformes > Acanthuridae > Ctenochaetus > Ctenochaetus striatus. The sequence goes on from JAUZTA010000004.1 coordinate 10,735,201, forward strand.
GAAATCCCACTGAAAGAGAACGAGAAGTCAAAAATCAAAAACCTCTATAAAATGCTTGAGGTATAAAAAAATTTGAAACAAAAGAGCACGTCGCTTTGATGTTTTTAGTCTCACACATTGTTGTAATAACAGGCGTGTGCTTGCACTCTATTTAACAGATGTGGATCGAGTTTGGACGCATTCAGCTACCCCCGGGTCATCACCCGAACGATGTGGAGAAAGAATGGGGAAAACTAATCGTTGCCATGTTGGAAAGAGAGAAGAGCCTGAGGCCTGAGGTGGAAAGGTGTGTTCAGCCACTGAGCATATTAACACTTTGTCTTTCCTGGCTCTGCTTAATGGGAGCTAAAGTCTAATCTTCATAGTATTTACAACCTAATATTATGGGTTATTTGTCAGCCAAAAGTCACCAGCGAACTGACATTATCTTGGAGATATTGTTGGTATCTAATATGATAATTTGTGTGTAATTTGTGTGTTTTGGACAGCATACAAGGCTTTAAAGCAAGAGATAATGTGCTGCTTTTTCAAATGAAAAGCTTTTAATACTGTGTACTGATAAAGGAGGAGATGCTACATGAGTCAGCACTCTGTGGTTAGTGCAGGCGCAGTGCTCTAGCATCATATTACAAGCCTGATAATGTCCCTGCCGGAACCAAACACGTTTGTTTCAGGGTTTGGTTTCCCTTATTAAAGTAGAAATCCCCTTGAAAACTGATGTACACTACTTTCAAAACAAGCAGAATAAACGAGCATCTGGGCTTTCTGGTAAATTTCAGTGTTAGGATTTGAACGCACAAGGAGCTACTGGGATGCTACAGAATGATACAAGAACTTAAAATAATAATAATAATAATAATAATAATAATAATAATAATTATGTGACTGCCTCTTAAGATAGCATAATCTTGCAAACAGCTACATGTTTGTTATATGATGCTACAGTCAAGATTTTTCTTGATATATTTTAGAGAGACTGCTTTCTAACAGCAAGCTCGGTCATGTTTTCGAGCTCAGGTGCTGTGTTTTAATCAGTGTTTTTCTTTTCACCACGGAAACTCAAATACAATCTTCTGGACTTTTCATTTCTGTTGACAATAGTTTAGGCACATCTCCATTTTTGCCCTCATGATCTGTGTACACATCATATTACAGTATTAATACTGGGTGTGGTGAACTGAAAGAAACAGCAATTATTGCAGTTTGGCAGCGCTTTGTAATGTGGTAGCACCTACAAAGATGTACTGTCTCAACCTGCTGTTTTATTTTTATCCCCTGAGGGCAGCCTTTTATGCAAGGGTGGGATTCGTTTGACACACTCCTCACCTGGCTGTGCCGCTATAAATAGGAGCACGTTGAAAGCAGCTCTGTGAGTTAGATCTGCAAGTGCTCGAGGCTCGGATCTTTTCAGAGGGATGATGAGGATGAGGAATGTAATAAGGATTTTTTGAGTGGTTTAGTATAGTAGCAGTGGGTTACCATGTAAAGAAAAATGGCCTATTTGACTGGTTTCTCATCTGTTAGCAACAGCAGCTTTAATAGTTTTGGCTCTAATGACACCTTCCTCACCGAGCCTTTACAAATTACGCCAGTCTTTCTTAATAACAGCATTGCCTATGGATCCAGGTGAGGTGGAAGTGGCACTTGGCTTTTTGTTTTTATTAGTATCAACTGTTTAAAAATTTATAGCATAATCTTCTTGTTTTTGCAGACTTGAGACGTTGCAGCAGATTGCCAACAGGGTCCAGCGGGACTGTGTTAACGGAGAGGACAAGCTGGCACTGGCTCGAACTGCTCTGCAGTCTGTGAGTTTTTGTGCAACTTCTGTTTGACCTTATTTAAGTGGTGATAAAATAGCTGAGAGAGCACATTCTTTCCCTTGATTTGCATGTCTCTTCTTTTCCTCTGCTTAGGATGCGAAACGTCTTGAGTCTGGTATTCAGTTCCTAAATGAAGCTGAGATTGCTGGCTACCTTTTGGAGTGTGAGAATATCCTCAGACAACAAGTGGTGGACATCCAGATCCTTCTGGATGGGAAATTTCCTTTTGCAGATCAGCTTGTCCAAAGGTACACACGATATCATAATGTAAAAATGTTACACTGAATTATCTCAGACATTTAGGCACCTAATAGTGTTACTCCTTTCCGATTACAGGGTATCAAAACTCCGGGATGACCTCCTCGCCCTCCGAGCCGAGTGCACCTCTGTGTACAGCAAAGGTCGCACCCTGACAACAGAACAAACCAAAATGATGATCTCAGGCATCACGCAAAGTCTGAACTCTGGCTTCTCACAGAACATCAACACAAGCCTGACACCAGCCCTTACTCCTGCACTCACCCCAGGGGGGTTAGGCACCCCTGGGTCCACATTCACCTCTAGCCTTACACCGTGCCTCACCCCAGCCTTGACCCCCGGCCTGCAGCCCTCTTCAGTCCATAGCTACATGAGTAGCGGTGGCGGCGGCGGCGGCGGCATGGACCCAAGCAGCCTCAGACATTTGAAACACATGCAGATCCGCAAGCCCTTACTGAAATCCTCACTGGCAGACTCCGACATGACGGAGGAGGAGGTCAACATGAAATTTGTTCAGGATCTCCTGAACTGGGTGGAAGAGATGCAGGTCAGTCAACACCATCTGTTTGTTTCTATTATGTATAGTGACTTTAAATTAGCACGCAATACTTGACATTTTGTTTTTTTTTTTTACTATTTTAAAGTCGCAGCTGGATCGTTCAGAGTGGGGATCTGATATGCCAAGTGTTGAGCTGCATTTAGAGACCCACAAGAGTGTACACAGAGCCATTGAAGAATTTCAAATGAGTCTTAAAGATGCCAAACTGAGTGAGGTAAGTGTTTAAGAGTTTCTTTCTGTCTTGCTTGCGGTGGAAACCATCAACAGTCCTACATAATTTATAACCTTAATTGAAATGGTGCTGTTTTACTCTACTCTCTAAATTCAATTTAAGTTTTAGCAAAGAAAACCAAAAGTAACCAAACCATGCGTTTGATTTCACAGATTCAGATGAACATGCCCATGAAACTAACCTATTCAGACAAACTGAACAAACTAGAGAATCAATATGAACGGCTATTGGTAAGTGACCCGTTTCCTTTCTATAATTGTGCTGCTTTAAGCCCTCTGAATAATTTATGTGCACTTTATAATCTGACTTTCATGAATGTGTTTTCCTTTAGAGTTGTTCAAGAGAGCGGCAAAGCCACCTGGAAAGCCTGCATGACTTTGTCTCTCAGGCGACTCAGGAGCTCATCTGGCTAAATGAAAAGGAGGAAGAGGAAGTTGCCTTTGACTGGAGCGATCGCAACAGCAACATCTCCAAGAAAAGAGATTATCATGCTGTAAGAGTTAACTACCTGTAACTTCATGTGGAAAATCTTCCTTCAGATAGAAAAACAAGGGCTTGTTCAGACAGTTCTGCAGGTAGTAGAGGTTTGGCTACATTACAGCAGCCTTATTAAATAATACCATAATCTCAGGGAGGGGATTTGTGTATTGTTGCATGAATGACTGATTTCGTACTCAGCCGTGTGAGACAGGATATGAGACCATGTGAGAGGATGGAGTGGCTGGTCCTTTGCCATGGCTGGATGGCAGAGATACTCAGCTTAATGTCTTTCATGCAGGACCTGATGAGGGAGCTGGATGAAAAGGAGGAAGTGATCAAGTCTGTGCAGGACAAGGCAGAACGCCTTTTGCTCAAGAACCACCCAGCCAGGCTCACTATTGAAGTAAGCCTGTTTTCTGTGGTCAGCGTGACAATTATATTCCAAATTAAATGCAGCAGTGGTGTCTCCACCCTGCATTCAGCTCCCACAACGATTAAAAGATTGTGAAGCCTCGTAACCTTGCAATTTTCCAGCTATTATACCTGAATGTTTTGTGTTGTGTCTTTTGTAGGCATACAGAGCTGCCATGCAGACACAGTGGAGCTGGATTTTACAGCTCTGCTCATGTGTGGAACAGCATCTCAAAGAAAATGCTGTTTACTTTGAGGTGAGCTGCTGCGTGATTGTTTTTAAAGCCGTACTGTATTTGTTTGTCAGGTCTAATTGCACTCTTTTCTGCCCCTGTGCAGTTTTTCAGTGATGCCAAAGAGTCCATGGACTACCTTAAGAACCTGCAAGATGCCATTCAGAGAAAATACAGCTGTGATCGAACAAGCAGCCTACACAGACTGGAAGATCTCATTCAAGAGTCCATGGTAAGAAAAAAAATATATGGCATTGGTGTGTCTTTACGGCAAATAGAAATAAAGGAAGCAATACTTTATTTCTTTGTTTTTTGAATCCCTAGGATGAGAAAGAGCAGCTGCTTCAGTACCGCAGCACTGTAGCTGGGTTGGTGGGCAGAGCCAAGAATATTGTGCAGCTCCGGCCCAGGAACCCTGACAGCCCTGTGAGATCCTCCATCCCTGTTAAAGCCATCTGCGATTATCGTCAGATAGAGGTATACTGAGCCTCTCTGCACCATGTTTCAGCACCCCCGATCTCAGTTCATTCAGGTTTTCATTTTTTTTTTTGGTAAATCTGTGCTTTATCTTCATCACGTCTCCTTCAGATCACCATTTATAAAGATGATGAGTGTGTGTTGGCCAGTAACTCTCACCGAGCCAAGTGGAAAGTCATCAACCCAGCGGGGAATGAGGCCATGGTCCCGTCTGTGTGTTTCACTGTGCCTCCACCCAACAAAGAGGCTGTTGATATGGCAACAAGGTGAGATGCTGGGATTCAGTTTGTATCTGGACTATCCTTTACTACAAAAAAGGCAAAAGTTGCCGTTAGCGTATGTGTAACCTGACTTTGTCTCATGCTTTTCCTGCAGAATTGAGCAGTTATACCAGAACGTCCTGGCACTGTGGCACCACTCTCACATCAACATGAAGAGTGTGGTGTCTTGGCATTATTTGATGGCTGATATACGAGCCATCCGCAACTGGAATGTGTCCTCGGTATGTTTAAATTATTATTGTTTGAGACTCTTAATGAGACTCTGGCTTAGTTTAGATGATCACTGTAGGACAAATGCATTTCATCATTGTTTTATTTCCACTGCAGATAAAGACGATGTTACCAGGCGAGCATCAGCAAGTCTTGAACAACCTGCAGTCCCACTTTGACGAGTTCCTGGAAGACAGCCAGGAGTCTGAGGAGTTCACAGTGGCAGACTGCGCCCAGCTCGAGAGAGACGTGGAGGCCTGCAAGGAGTACTACCAGGAACTCCTCCGATCTGCAGAGAGAGGTAAAGATCACATTCCCCTTCTGTCCCTCCCAACAAGGAGCTGATGCTGTACATTGAACACAACACCATGAGGGAAACATGTGGCTTGATAAGCCCCTCAGGCTTCAAGTTAATGCCTTTTGGAATTATGTTGTTTTTTTTACTGAATTAAGAAGAGTCTTTGAGCTGATGATCAGCTTTGCTATGAATAGAAAGCCATGCAAGGATGTTGTTAGTTGTAGTTATGGGTTTTCAATGAAAAAAAATACAGAATACATTTGGATTATGTAATTGAGCTGCACAAGTCTGTGTAAGATAAACAGGGGGGCAAAAACGTGTCCATGTAGTTGTTAACATACATTTCCCCTTTTTAA
>JAUZTA010000004.1:10760147-10773238 GCA_034780835.1 Ctenochaetus striatus
CAAATTCACAAGATTGTAAACTGTCTCTGTGAAGACAATATTGCATACCAGCATTTACAACCGGTGGAGGGAAAAAGTAAGAAAATAGCTATAACATGTGCTTAAATGAAATAAAAAATAGCATAAAAGTAATAATTATGGTTATATGCATTGTCACCATGCCCTAAAGACTTTATTGTGTCTGCAGGCCCATCATCAGGAGATCCTGTCCCAGCAGCAGGACCTGATCATGGCCACCCAGTCGGCTCAGGCTCTGCTCGACAAGCAGGCTGACGTTCTGTCTCCAGAGGAGAAGGAGAAACTGCAGAAGAACATCCAGGAGCTGAAGGAGCGCTATGAGGCTTCCCTGACGCAGGCTGAGCAGCAGATGAAGCAGGTGCAGTGTGTCCAGGAGGAGCTGAAGAAGTTCCAGGATAACTGTGAGGAGTTTGAGAGCTGGTTAGACCAGGCAGAGGGGGACATAGAAGAGCTCGGAGCTCCTGCAGACTCCCTCAACATCCTCAGCGACAAACTCCTGAGGCAGAAAAGCTTCTCAGAGGATGTGATTTCCCACAAAGGGGACCTTCGCTTCATCACCATCTCAGGACAGAAAGTGCTGGATGTGGCTAAAGCCTGTGGATTGGATGATCCTGCGGCGAAGAATACTCCCCTGTGTGTGGACACTTCAGGAACCTGTTCAGCTGTCAAGGACAAGCTGGATTCAGCAGCCAGTAGATACAAAGCGCTACATTCACAGGTATTTATTTTACAGGTGATCAGATGGATCTTGAGAAGTTGCAATGTCTTAATTTCACCACTGGGTGGGAGCATTTCCCCTAATTAAAAAAAAAAAGTGTGACACTACCATGGAAGAACTGTAAAAAAAAAAAAGCAGTTTTCCATCTCATGATCATAGTTTTCTTTAAGTTTGTACCTGTGCACACAAACCCGGTTTCTAAATATCTTATCACATCCACCTTACATTTCATTTCCTTTGTTTCAGTGCAATCAGCTTGGCAATAACCTTAAAGATGTGGTCGACAAATACAAGAAATATGACGACTCCAGCTCCGGTCTTATGAAGTGGCTCAACAGTTCAGAGGAAGAAGCCAGAAAGCAGCAATCAGAAGCCATAGCAGCTGACCCACAGACACTGCAGAAACAGCTGGAGGAGACCAAGGCAAGAAAAACATCTGACAACCTCAGACTTCTGCGTCCAAAAGCTCAGATTTATCTCAGACTGTGGTCTTTTTTATCTGATGTACACTCTTCATATTTCCATGAGACTAAACTAAATTTGAGGCCAACACAAGAATCATATGAAAAAGCCTTTTGTATTCCTTCCATGCGTTAAATCTCGGTAAAAGCAATTTTTTACTGTTAAAAGTTCAAAAAGGCTTGTGCCAGATGTTGTCCTGGCTACAACTGTCATGAACTCTGCGTGAACTCTTATAGATTTTGAGGTTTTGAATGACCCAAGTCCAGAAATAAAGAAAAAGCTTAATTTAGAAGTAACATGCAGAACTTGGACACTGGGTTACAGAATAGACCCATGTGACCATATACAGTCTTTCCACTGACTTCAGTACAACATAGTTATTTTTAGCTCTGTGTTCCAATTCAAACCCTTGTGTGAACACTTTTACTTGTGTTATTTGTTGTGTATATACTCCAAAAGGAGGATAAGAAACTAGGCTGCCTCTGTCAAAGCTTTTGGCTGCTGTTAGGTTGAACATTACTCTGTAGGGAGGCAGTGACTTAAAGCACAGATATGCCCAGATAAGAGGCGCCTGTGAGCCAACGAGGGAGCAAAGCACTTTTGGCTTCAGTTACAAATCCCTGCAAAGAATCTTAAGCTTTTCTATGAGATAAATAGTCAAGTAAGACAGGTACAAATATATGTTTTATCTGTGGAATGACTCAGTATTTCCATTGAAGTTATCTGGACTGTAGTGCTCATCATTGCTCTGTTGTTTCTATCTGTAATCCCATAATCTACACTCAAGAGCACAAATGTAGATTAGAGTACATGTGTTATTGTGAATAAACTTTTATTTTCTTTGATCTCTTCTGGCTTATTGATCCACAGGCCCTGCAGGGTCAGATGACAGGACGTCAGACTGCTGTCGAAACGTTACGTAAAACAGCTGAGTCTTTGTTAACATCGGAAGGAGATCTGCTGAGCAATGCGGATGAGATTCAGGAGACAGTAGGTGAGGAGAAACATCAGTGCAGGAAGTATAGTATCTGAAAATTTAAATAACCTTTCAAAGAATTTTGAATACCTTTTCAAAGGATTTTTTCACTACAAAACATATTTCTTGGATTTAAATATATTTCGCTGTTAATCTTATAACAAAATAATAAAATGTTTACGTGTTTCACAAAGTGTCCCAAAAAGTGAGACAGTGTTCAAGTTTTAAGCAGAATCTGCTTTGTTTCTATGCATTGCAGATGACATAGTTGAGCGCTATGACAACCTGTCCAAGTCGGTCAGTGATCGAAATGAGAAGCTGCAGATCACGCTGACTCGCTCCATGAGTGTCCAGGATGGTTTGGATGAGATGATGGGATGGATGGAAGGAGTGGAAGCAAGTGTAAAAGAGAAGGAACCAATTCCCTTGGATTCTGCATCCATTGGGGATATCCTGAGCAAAGAAGCAGTATGTCATCAGTCCAATAACTTTATGCTCTGTCTATTATTTTATGCTGTCAGTGGTTGATTTGTTCGTATGCTCATTATTTAGCCATTAAAATATAGCTGTTGTCCCTCTTGTATCTTTGTAAGGCATTAGAGCAAGACATAGCAAGTCGCCAGAGTAGCATCTCAGCCATGAAAGCCAAAGTGAAGAAGTTTGTGGAGACAGCAGATCCTTCTACTGCTGTCCTTCTGCAGTCTAAGATGGACACTCTTTCCCAGCGCTTCTCTGATGCTTGTGACAAGCACAAGCAAAAAGTCTCCCAGCTGGAGCAGCTGAAGGAAAAGGTGGAGGAGTTTGAGAAAGTGGCAGATAAAGTTCAGCAGTTTGTTTTGAAGCGTTCACAAGATCTTCATGAGACGGACGGGCCAGGGAAGACTTTCAACGAACTGTCTCAGCTCATGCAGGTAAATTTACTGAAAACCATAAAAGAGTGGTTGGTGGCTCTCAGTAATATTTCTATTTTTTAAAAAAAATCACATTTCTACGGTAAATAAGGACTGAACAATGTGGTTTCACTGCAGGATACAAAAGCTGAGATGCTTGAACATGCCAGTGATCTGGAGACACTTCAGACTCTGTGCAAGGAGCTTTCTGAAATAAGCCCTGATGGAAACAAAGCCCAGATCCAGAGCAAGATGGACAATCTTTCAAATATTTTCAGCACCTTCAAAGACACGGTTAAAGAAAAGTAAGTTGGGGCATTAAGTAAAGTTTACATCATTACTGATCATGCACAGATGGATGCTAATATGACTGATTGATGTCTCCTCCAGGGAAGAGGAGGTATCATCCTGTCAGGACCAGCTGGGAGAGTTCAGATCTGCAGCTAGCACTCTGACCAAGTGGCTGGAGGAGACCAATGAGAAAGTACCCGCAGTCCAGCCAAGCAGCAGTGAGAAAAGCCTGGAGAAGGACCTGCAGATAGTCACTGTGAGTCAGGAGATAAATAAAAGTCTCAACTGCACTTAAACTGCTGGAACAGAAGCATTTGATGTTGTACGTTGCATCTGGTTAAGTGGTGGAATTGATGTGTTTTGCAATAGATAGATGTAAGTGTGTTGTAATAGATTACAGTCCTATCCTCCCTAAACTCCCCACTATTTGCTTTCTTGGCCAACCAATGATAGGTGGATGTGAAGTGTTTACACAGGACGAATCTGGGAGTGAAACACTCTGCTGTCCAGCACAAAGACTATTTTTCTTTACAAGATGTGACTGAAAAGATCGCAGAAGTAGATCCTGATAACAATAATGTGAAAAAAAAAACTCAAAGAGAGTGAAAATCATCAGTTTTTTCTTGCTTAGTCTCACATGGATTCTTAGACATTCTTTCATGTTTAATGAAAACCATCATCTCTATATGCCCTTTATCTGTCTGATAAATTCATCACCAGGCGTTATTAGATGAATGGACATCCAAGGGCCCTGCTGTCGAAGACCTGAACAGTAAAGGATCAGCCCTCTGCAGCCTCATCGCCTTCCTCACATCTCCTGCCAAGTCAAAGACCTCAAGCAAGTCAGGTAAACATCAGCTCACTGAACCTCATATGTCTGAATCAGGCAGTGCTACAGGAAGCATGGAGTTTGGGTGAACTTCTAAGTGCGGTATAGTCACTAACCTTCTAGAGGCCATGTAAAGATCTTTTGCCAGTAATCCTCAACCATCTGCCTGTCCTTCACATGAGCCTTGTCTTATGTCTTTGCATCAGCTCTTACTAATGGTGGTGGTCCAGGGAGTCATGCCTACTTAACCAATAAAGGTAATTTACTAGTAATTAGTGATCTGTATGGTGTGTGTATGATGCTGCGGTGGAAGTACATTGTTTGTGTTGTTTTGTGAAGTTATTCAGGCTGGGTTTTGAAACACTGCTACGGCTTTAGCGGCTTTGCCAAACAAATAACAACTTTTGTAACTGTAAGCTGTAAAATGTTCTGCAAATGCTTGAATTTCATTTAAAGGGACTTGGTGATACTATCCTCTCTCATACTCTGAACAAATTGTACCACAAGACTACAATATCAACAGATGTTAATTGCTGCTATCACAAACTCATAATAACTCTCTGACTAAAAGTCCTGATAAAGAAACTTAATGGAATAATTTGATGTCCTCAGAGCTGATGGTAATTCAGCAGAACATGTCATTCGTCAATGAGGGATACACAAGCCTTGGGGAAACACTGAAGAGTCGTGCAGCAGAGCTGAGTAAATCAGTTGAGGAGGTCAAAGAGGCCCAAAAGGAGACAGACGACATGATGACATGGCTAAAGGACATGAAGAAAACCGCAGCTTCCTGGATCAATGGGGCCACAGAGAAAGATTCAGTGAAAACACAGCTTGAACAACAGAAGGTACAGAAGTGATGCTGTTGCTTAACGAATGGACTTTGAAATTTAATTAAGTTTTATGAATTCATGCTGTTGATATCAATATTCTGTATTATATGCTGTAAATGAAAACAAGTCATATGACAACCAAGTTGAAAATTACAGGATTTATAACTTGTGATTCATTTTATTGTTTAAGGCATTCGAGGATGACATGAAGCAAAAGAAGGAACAGCTCCAGAAACTCAGAGAGAAGCTGATTAACTTGATTGAGACTCATCCAAACTCCCCCGAGGCAGCAAAATGGAAGCAGATGCTGGCAGAAATAGGTACGCACAAGGTGTTTTCTCCAGATGGCTTGTGGTAATTTATGTCACTTAATCTCCAAGAAGTATGCCGAATCCCACTGATGATAAATGTATCTTGGTACAACTCTGACTGTTTAGTTAAGGCCTTTGAAAAGAACAGACCAGCGTGTCATTTACCCTCCACATACATAAAGTACATGACAATAGAATGTGAGTCTGTCCCAGTACCTGCTCTCTGCCTCGCCAGTTAAATTAACACATTTGTCCTGCCAAGTCCCGCACAGTGGGAGGTTTTGTGAGAGGAACAGCAGGACAGTGGATAGAAAGGTGCTGTTGTGCTGACTAATGCAGACTGGTGTGATTGTTCTGCCTTCCTGCTCAGATGCTGCTTGGGCAGATATCAGCGGCTCAGTGGAGGAGAGGAAGCAGCAACTCGAACAATCCAACAAGAACCTGGACATCTTCCAAACAAATGAGCTGCAGCTCGGCCAGTGGCTCTCAGAGAAAGAGCTGATGATGAGTGTCCTTGGACCCCTCTCCATAGACCCCAACATGCTTAAAATGCAGAAACAACAAGTTCAGGTGAGTACTGTGCATGTGGTGAGAGAGCAACATGAGGCCTGTGTGTCTCTTAAAAGCCAGATTTTCCTAAGGATTTCTAAATGGATGTTCATATCTACTGAATTTTCCCCTCCAGATCCTCCAGAAGGAGTTTCAAAGCCGTAAACCTCAATATGATCAACTTGAGGAAGCTGCTTCTGCCATCCTGAGCTCCTCAGCCAACCAGGATCCCTCAAGTGGGAAGCTGGTGAGGGAGCAGCTTGCTGCCGTCACCCAGAAGTGGCAAGGCCTCACAGGGCAGCTGGACCAGCGAGACAGCCTCATCGACCAGGCTGTGGTGAAGACGGGGCAGTTTCAGGAGCTGCTGAGAAGCCTCAGCCAGACCACCTCTCAGCTGGAGAATCAGCTCACCAACCATCAAGGCCACAGCACTCAGCCTGATGCTGTGAAGAAGCAGCTGGAGGATGTTCATGACATCTCAGGTCAGCTGAGAGAGCAGAGGAAGAAGCTGAAGGAGGCAGAGGCCATCAACACAGAGCTCACAGCCATGGTGACTGAGGACTATCTGAAAGCAGACTTGGCCAGGCAGCTGGAGAGTGTCAGCAAGCCTTTCAGACAGCTGGAAGAAAAAGCAGGTTGGCCTTTTAACTTAACCTAATAATGTAATGATGTAAGGCTTGGAGACAAAGAACCATTCTATTAGTGTTGAGTCACAGCAGAATAAATATGTATTATGACAACAACTTCCCAGCTGCAAGAATCACACTTGTTCTTGTTGCCTGCTCAGATTCTGGTAAAGTAAAAAAAAAAACAAAAACATGTTCTGATATTTATTCATAGTCATTTGAGTGAGCTGATGTTGATTCATAAAATCCTGAAATAGACCGTTTAATAAAAGCATTTTCCTGTGGATTTATGACAGAAATGAACACTTTCCAAGCATAAAGTGAATGTAAATTTTCCTTTTGTTGAATGAATCTTGGATGACTAACATCCAGACATCTGACGGTTTTTTATAATGCCCCAAGTTCAACGGGTTCCTTTTACTATTTATGGTGTAGGGTTCTCTCAGCATCTCACTGTGACTAAAAATATCCCTAATCAAACTGATATTGAATCAAACTGAGAATCAAAACAAATTGAGTCTCAATTTGTAGCAGAAAATCAGAAGCAATACCTATTTGACATCTTGTATAATTTAATAAGGCTTCTCACCAAATCAAATCAGATATGTAGCATAAAAAGTCATATGCGGCCGTATTTCCATTTTTGTTCCACCTATTAAATGAGAATTTGTTGCAGCATTTAACTTTCAATTTGTCACGTTTCTTTGTTGTAGCAAAAAGGATCGAGCAGCTCAACTCAACCTTTGCCAGCTCTCAGCAGTTCCATCAGACCTCCAAGGACTTCCAGTCATGGCTGGGTGAGAAGCTCCAGGACCAGTCTAAGCCCCAGCCCATCTCCACCAAAGTGGAGGCCCTGCAACAAACTCTGGAGGAGCACAGTAAACTCCAGAAGGCTCTCAGTGACCAAGAGGAAGCTTACAAAACAATCATTGGGGAAGGGGAGATGCTTCTGCAAACCACTGATGGTGCAGAAAAGCTGGCACTACAGGGGCAGCTTACAACACTCTCCTCCAACTGGGAGGAGGTGAAGAAGGGCTCTGCGGAACAGGCTGACAAACTCCATACGGCTCTTCAGAGATCTCAGAAGTATCAGGAGCATGCAGAGAAGCTTGGCACTTGGATTCAAGAGTGTGAGGCTAGCGAGGGCCGAGTCAAACTCACCATTGATCCTTCCTCAGTGGAGAGCTCCATCTCTCAGGTGAAAGCTCTCCAGAAGGATGTCGACAAGCACAGAGCGATGGTGGAGCAACTCAACACGGCTGCAGACAGCCTTCTTGAGGTGGCTAATACAGACACTGATGCTGTCAAAGAGGAGAGGGCTAACACTGGCAGAAGAGTGGACAATGTAGTGGAAGGTCTACAGAGCAAAAGGGAGTCCCTGGAGAAGATCTCACACACAGTTAAGGAATTTAATGACGCATACAAAGAGGCTAAGGGTCAGCTTGAGGCGGCAGAGAAACAGGTGGATGCCTATGAATCACAGGGAGTGCAGGCACACAGCAACAAGAACCTGACCAACATGAAAGCCCAACATAAGAGCTTAGAGGGAGTGCAGAACCAAATAGAGCACCTGAAGAGCTTGGCCAAGGACCTTGTGTTGGACGTCCCTGATGCTGATGGAGTGACGGACCTCTTACTGCAGGCTGACGGCATAGAAAAAGACTACAGCACCCTGAGCAAGAAACTAGAAGAGACATGCCAAGTGTTGGAAGGTAAACTGCAGGGAATTGGACAGTTCCAAAATAGCATCCGTGAGATGTTTGCCCGTTTTACAGACCTGGATGATGAGCTGGACAGCATGGCTCCTATTGATCTTGACCTGGCCACCCTTAAAGAACAGCAGGATAGCATTCAGAACTTTGTGACTAAGCTGCAAGAGCTGACGGCCAACACAGCAAATGCGGGAGACAGCTGTAAGAAGATGCTCGAGACTGAAAGCTCCCCTGACCTGTTGGGCCTGAAGAGAGATCTGGATGCTCTGAGTAAGCAGTGCGGTAAACTGCTGGACAGGGCAAAAGGCAGAGAGGTGCAGGTGCAGAGCACTCTCACCAAATTGGAAGAGTTGTATGGAAAACTCCACCATGCGGAAGATAAACTCTGCAGAGCTGTGGACAAAGAGGCATCCCAGGAGGCAGTCGGCATGGAGACAGACGTCATCAACCAACAGCTGGAGGCATTTAAGGTATGGTATCCCTAATTAAACTGCTACGTTATTGTTGAAACGTGGAATTTCATTGAATTAAAATGGTTAAATAATGATAGGTAATAGAGTTGGATGATGGATTTCATGGGAAATCACTGCAGCAGTTATTCAAATTTGAGGTTGATAGCTTGCACCATGTTACTTTTGCATCTTGTTGGTTTTAGGCTCTCAGGGGATCAGTTTGTGTTGCTACAGCAGTGAACGCAATGAGGTTTTCTTAATATGCCTGGTTGAGTAATGAGCCATAAACTGCAACAGTCCTAGTTTCTAGTACAACTCATTCAACTCAAATATTAATTCCCTATTTTTTGTGTTTTTATGTTGTATAAAGGATCTATACTCAAGCAAATTGAAGTTATAGCTGTGAAACAGATTTGAGAAAAGCCTTGTGAAAGCTGTATATATAACCCTCCATTGGGGCGTATTATCAGCAGCCTTTTCACTGCACTCTTCCTACATTCATGGCAATCCTCTGGGGACTTCTGGTTCATTGAGGGCATCTGGTGTTAACAAAAGGGCTGAGGTCCATATGCAATGATGCTGCAGGAGGGATGGACCGTCATAGCCAGGTGGTCGCCAGCAGGGTGTCACTTGATTCAATGGTCCCGATAATGAGGCTGGGCCTGCATCCTGATCTCTCTACACTGATATTGTTTTTCTTTGAGACTTCAGTGCTTGAAGCTCTAAACTTAAAGTAGCCTGTTGATAATTAGACCATTTTGACTCAGACACCAGTTAGTAAACTGATGGTTAGCAATCACTTAACATAAACCTTTTAGTGTTTAGTATTAAACTGATAAGCTCTAAATGAGTAAGGTATCAGGTTCATTTTGGCTATTTGGAGAAATAAAGGTTTTAGCTCATTTTTACTAAACATTCATTATTCATAGAACACAAAAACATATTTAAAGTAAAAACATTTTGTAACAGATTTTATCAATGTATTTATTACATAAAAGTGTTTCTGATACATTTTACCCAGTACAGACAACTGTGAACTGTAGCTGAACTAAAACAAATTTAATCTGAAAGCTTTACAAAGTGAAACAAATGAAACATTTATTAGAACATTGGTACTAAGTAGTTGTTGATTTTGTAGCCGGAACAAAGAAGCACAGCTTTGTTATTGTCCTAATATTCAGTGTAAGATTCCTTTGACTTTTCATAATGGCTGTTTAATCACAGAGGCCTTTGTTGGTATCAGTGATAGATAAAAACAAGAGCTCATCATTAGCAATATTTACAGACAGATGCAGAAATATTTTAAAAGCCTTTAAATTCCTGTGGAGTTTTCCAAAAGAGGATTAGCCTATATTTAGAGGCAAATTATGAAGTGCTTCTTCATTTATGGTATTAGACAGTATTACAGTAAAAACAATATAAACAGCCACGTATAGACAGATGTCACTGGTCTGTCCTAATCTTTAGGTCGCAGGATTTTTTCCTTCTATTAAAGGGGTGCTGCCCTCGCAAAGGATGGCTCCATCCAGACCTCCAGTGGAGTTGCATGGATTAAAATATCACAGGGGTAGCAGGGGTGGGGGGGGTGTCAGTTTGTTGCATTGAGTTTAGTTTAAAGGCCTTGCAGGGTAACTATTAAAGAAGTGATTGATTCAGCTTGTTGCCGAGCAGTGTGATGTCATGGTGCATGTTTTCGTCCCCTCTTTGTCCTGTCTGGGGTCTGGGTTGATAGGGCATGTAACCGGCCTCAGCTGCTGCTGGAAAATCCCCTTTGTCCTCATTCCTACAAGTGCCACAGCAAAGCAGTGTTGGAACTTGAGCCGTTTCTTTATTTGGTTGCAGCATGAAAACATTCAATGATTCTGCCATATTCTACGTTACATTCAGCGGATCAGGCTCTTGTTACTGTAGGTAAATGGGCTTTATTGGCAGCCGGCGAGAAAGACATAAACACAGAAAGACAGCACTTGGATTCGTCTCTTTCATGTGCTGTTACCATTTTAGGTCAAGTTTTGAAAGAGACCAGTCTGACTTCATGTGTTTACGCTTGTTTTTCATGTGAGATCTGTAGGGGCTCGACCGAGCGGAGTCCTGGTGTGTGTATCACATATATCTTTATGTGCAACTTAAAGTACAGCTCTAGTGACTCAACGCCGCTGGGGGGTTGGCGTGGGCGTCTTTTCTCACTGTTCAGACATTACATCAGTGGCTTTTGCAATTCGTAAAGGAATTTCTTCCAACTGAATCACACCGTTGCCAACTCTTTTCTTTGAGGTTGATGAGGGCAAAAAGTGTCATTGTGCTGCTTACTCACTGCCACATACGTATGATACACACTTCATAAAGTGGAACGGAAAACTTCTATGGCTCAGTTACAGGGCAAAGTGTTTTGTGGTAACTCCATTATGTACAGTTTTTGTTGTTAAAAGTTTTGTTTGGTTCGCTAGATAACAACTTGATTATTACGAGTGTTATTTTGTCAGTTGACAAAAAATTCATCTGAATTTGACAATTTGTCAATTGTTTGAAAAAATGACGATGACTGCTCAAAAAAAAAGTGTATTTTTGGTGTTTTTTCAGTCTTTTTTCAGTCTCCACTACAGTGGACTAAATTTGTTTGGGTTTTGGACTTGGAAACACCTTGTGTTTGGAAAATTTTCATGGACATACGTCACTTATTTATGAATAATTTGGCTTGTTTAATTTGTATTGCTAAGATTTTATATGCAGTAGACAAGGCATCCATCATGACACATATTTTGTACAACAACAGACAATAGACAAACATTCTGAACTAAAACGATTTATCAATTACAAAATAATAATAAAATATTCACCTTTTTTTGAATGAACATTTTTCTGTTAAAGCAGAAAAGTCCAGTAATCTCCCTGTTTTATCAGTTTTTTTATTAAAAAGTTAGAGTTGGTTGTAAAGGCTCTAATCTAATTTGATAATGACCAGATATCTTCCATAGAGACACGTGTTTCTCTGTGTCTGACTCAACTCAGTTTTGAGGGTTAGGGTGCAGCTGTAAACGTGTTTTTCAGTTGTTTGACTGAAAAATGTGTCCTCTTTTTAACCTTTAACTTTTGCTCTGCACTACCAAAATGAAATGCAGCATTTAGATTTTATGTTAACTCAGAAAGTATCAAAGTTACATGGGACGGTGGGGACAAAGGGACCTACAGCAGCCAAGAAAATGACTAGAGGAACCATTTGTATTCATACATTTAGAGGCTTAAATGTTTAAAAAGTGTCCATGTTACAGTGGCTGAACATCCTTTTTTTAAAACCCCACCACATTTTCACTGCTTATTTATCTCTGCCAGCGTCCTCTTTCTGTCTTCTCTCATGCGTGGAGGGGAGGACAAAGAAGTTGGGATCGTCGAGCTCCTCACTGAGCTGCTGTGGGTTAGACAATCCAGGAAACAAAAATAAATTCCTTTCATTATCTCCTCCATCCTCCTTTGTTCTCTTACCCTGGTCACTGGACATAAAAAGCGCCTTCATGCACTTGGCAGAGCCGTCGGTGTTAAATTACCTGGGACCTGTGCCTCCCTCAGCATTCCACAGTAATTAAGAATATCTGCAGGGTCCACAGCAACCATCCACAGGAAGAGAAGAGAGGGTAAAAAGAGGAAAAAAAGGAAAAAAAATATGCCTCTATTTCAGCATAATGTGATGTCATCAAACTAGCAGCAGCTGGTCTGGTTTTATTATTTTTTCTATTTTTTATTTTATTTTGAAGTTAAAAAAAAAAAAAAGCTGGTGTGTATCACTTCCCCTCCCCATTCCCTCGGTCACTGAAAGTAAAAGAGACAAAAAGTGAGTGAGTGTGTCAGGATGCAGAAGATGGCTTAGAAGTGAAGTCATATGGGCCATGCTGACATAAGGGGGAATTAGAAAGGGAGGAAAAAAAAAAGAAAAAAGGGTCATGTGTCCACCAATCAACATGTGCCGGAGCGGCTCTGAGCACAAATGGAGTTGTGGCAGATGTTGTCTGAATAATGAGCGGGGGCGGGGCATGAAACACTCTGCCAGGAGGGTGTCTGTCATTGCAAAGGGAGCGATGAGAGAGAAAGGGGCAGGCTTTTTTGTTTATCCAGGAGTACCAGCTCTCCTCAGAACTGCCCACAGTTTTTTGGTAGAGCCTGCTGGATTTGTGAGTGGATATTTTCACTTTGCACTGAAGATTTTCCTTTAGCTCGCATGGATGCTGCGAGGATTTCAGGGAGGAAGAAGCACTTTGGAACAGAGGAATAGTGATTAAGTTTTGGCAAAGCACAGAGGAGAGCCCGCAGGAATATTTTTGGGACTGGTGACTGCATTAAAAGGCTGGATTTTCATTTCTAAAACGGAGTATGAAGCTGCTATAGAGCATTTAGTATGAATTGTTTAAATTGTTTGATATATTTGCATTTCT
>JAUZTA010000004.1:10813363-10824608 GCA_034780835.1 Ctenochaetus striatus
GGTAATCCACAATGTTTAATGTTGGCATTTTGACTACAATTAAAGGGAGTTCGTGGGCCACCTGGAGACATTGGAGAGACTGGGAACCTTGGAGAAATTGTAAGTTAACCTTTTTCACACAGCGGTGGGCTCTTTTGCAAGTCATTATATTATCTGTTTTACTAACATTTGGGCCTCCTTAAAGGGTGCTAAAGGCGACAGAGGACACGAAGGGATTCCCGGGTTTCAAGGAGTTAAGGTATTCATATTTCCTCATTTCTTTGACATTTTTTTGTCTTGATATTATAAGTCAATTCTATCATGCTTTCATTTTTTAGGGCGAAAAGGGGACCACAGGTGCAACAGGACGTGCTGGGCTCAAAGGACAGCAGGTGGGTTGTTGTGGGATTCCCTGTTCCATAATCCAAAGTAGGAAACTCTCCAACCTTTGTCCGCCACCTTCAAGATTCTCTCATGTGAGCGTGGAGAGCCAGTAAATCCTTTTTAATGTGGTAAAACCCTGGAGTAGAGCTGTGTTTTTGGCTTATATGTCGTCTCCATAAACAACATTGGTTCATGTGGCTGGATTTTGGCTGAGATCTGACAGCCTGAACTATATCAACATAAGCTGGTGAGTCACTGAAAGAAGAGCCTGACCGCAACAACAACTTACTCTATTGTCTGTGAAGGAATGCTCCCCAGTTCACCATTTGGCTTACTGAAGGAAATGTTTTGCATACAATGTAAAATCTTAATTTATGATGCTTGAAATGCTGATTTGACAGGGTATTGTGGGAGATCCTGGAGAGAGAGGAACTCCCGGAGAGAAGGGGAAGCCTGTATGTATCGCAAGTTAATTACACTTAAAAAATAATGTGTCTTGTTTGTTTGGTTTTATTTACACCAGCAAACAAATTTTTTAAATGCACTTTTTTTATAACTTTCGATGGATTTTGTCTGATCTTGTGAAAACAAGGGTATATCAGGACCTGCTGGCAGAGCTGGCACCATTGGACCAAAGGTGATTTACCGTTGACACACCCAATGCCTTGTACCTCACTTAAACTCTGTATGTTTTGTAATAATGACAGCGTTTCCCCAGGGCATAATTGGAGATCCAGGATTACCAGGGAGAGACGGTGATCCAGGAATTGAGGTATTACGTTCTGCTGACAGTGATATCTTAATGATGAATTTTGGATGCAATCTGCTTGTACATAATCATGTGTCATTTCTTCCCCACAGGCTTATCAAGGACCACAAGGTCTCAGTGGAAAACTTGGACAAATTGGAATAAAGGTAATTTACTGATGTTGTTTGGTTTTGTAAATACATGTTTAATCAAGTTGGTTTTGGCTGATTCATTTGTTTTGGTTTATGTCTTTTACAGGGGGAGAAAGGCCCCCTTGGACCAGCAGGAGAAATGGGTCCCCAAGGCCAAACTGTAAGTCACTAAAGACAAGCACATAATGCTTTTCCTACATGAAGTAATTTGCCATCTAAAAGGAAACAACAAAGAATAAAGCAGTCGCTTAGGTCGGTTTAATAAATGTCTTATTCTGGAGGGCCCAAGAGGTTACAAGGGTTCTGCAGGGAAGCCAGGAAGACCCGGATTTATCGGCCCACCGGGACCTTCTGTAAGTCATCCATATGGATTTTCTAAACTCTTCAAAACCTAAGTTCATTTTCTTCTATCCACTAAACTATTTCATCTCCTCACAGGGACATGTGGGTGAGCCTGGAAAACCAGGGCCCAAGGTAATACATCCAGTTTTCATTTCAGATTAATTTTTTATCTTATTTTGGACTTGTCATTGCAGTCATCATTCATCTAAAAGCCATGTTGTTGCCTGACTGCAGCTCTGAAATTGAGGAGATTACCAGATAATAAATCTATTTATGGAGCATCACACCTGTGAAAATCTCATCTATCAAATATTTGCAGGCTTCTGTTTATTATTGTATTTGCCTTGTGCAGGGTGACACTGGAATCCAGGGAATCCAAGGAGTTAAAGGTTCACAGGTATTGCCTTGAATATTTTAGCATTTCTGCACATCTTTACAAAATCATCATGTCTTCTTCTAAACGTGACTTTGCTCTTACTCTTAAAGGGAGGGGAAGGAGTTAAGGGCCCAAAAGGAAAGGTAAGTTGTTCGAGCTGTATTAATAAATAATGATTAATTATGATGATAATGACAATTCTATCTCTAACAAGATGATACGAATACCCCTTTGCTTGTGGCCTATGAGAAATGAAAAAAAGTTTTTGACTTAAAAACCTTCCACATGCAGTTATGGAGCTATGATAGATACATGCAGCGCTACTCACTACTCACTATTAATCCAATCCTCTGATTTTATTCTAGATTAATCACAACACGTTTGCTGTGATGAGTTATTAAGTTACAAAAAATAGCTGTCATGCAGGTGTGTGCTTCCAAATAATGTGACATTTTTGCCAGACTGTCAACTTTCATTGGTTAAGAAAATACTGACTTCATCATTCTCTGTTTGCAAACTTAACAGTCTAATAGGGATCCGTTGAATAACATTCCAAACATATTCAAAGAGTGTGCAGATGGGATGAGAGCGGTAACACTCACACTTGTTCCAAAATAAATACTGCTCGCTTCCCAGATCGTGTTCTGTCTCTACCACTTACATGCACATTTCCTCTTTAACTATTAATCTATTACACTTTATTAGTTTTAAATTGTTCATTTCTTAAATGTACTTGCATTTTGAATGTCGATTAATATTTACTTTAACCTCTGATATACTATTACTGGCTAGTTTAACTGTATGTATTGCTTGTATTGCTATTCTTATGATGTAATAAGTATTTTAGCAGTAGCTGCTTTCCACAAAGGTTGTGTCCATGCAAAACTGATAGTTGTATTTAATGGCTCTGTCCTCAATCCAGTCCTGCTGATGTTGTTAACCTGCTCTGTAGGTTGGTGACAGAGGGGAGCAGGGTCCTCAGGGAGGACGGGGAAAGCGTGGCCCGGCAGGCCCACCTGGGCGGTCGGGTCCTGTCGGGGTCAAGGGGGTTCGAGGTGAAGGAGGACCAGATGGCTTTCAGGGGCCCCCAGGTCCACCAGTAAGTAAAATACAAGCCTCTGAACTCGCGATGAAAGCACTGCTCTCAGTTCTCTATATAATCACTACTTCATCTGTGGATGATGGCTCAGAGACAGCAGCATAACCATTCGCACTAGTAGTTCTACTCATCGGCACACACACAGTGTTCAGTAACATAGTGTCAAGAGCACATTTAAACAGTTTCACATTAGACTGTAGTTAGTACTGACTCACAGCAAGGGTTATATTTAGTGCAGCTATAACTCTTAATGAGCATTGGAAAACATTGTTGGCTTCATTTGTTTCTTGCATTTCCTCTGTGAGGCAGCCACTGCTTCAGCGTGTCCTATCCTCCAATATTCCGTATTACATGTCCAACAGTTGGGGTACTTCCAGTGATGGATGTGGTAATGATTTGTCACACAGGGCCCATCCCTCTCTGCTCAACATGTGATTGAAGTTTGTCAGAAAGTATTCCGGGAGCAGATGTCCACCTTTGCCAACTCAGTGAAGAGAACGTGTGCTGCTGTTTGTCCTCTCTATGGGGACGTGCCCATGGGTGCCCCTGGTCCCCCTGGACAGAAAGGACCCCCTGGACCTCCTGTGAGTTTTCATGATTTAGGTGTTCCAATAAAATACTCTAGGGATATCTTTTTTTTTCCTTTTAACAAAATCATTACTTTAGGAGTCACATTACATCCCAAAGACCTTTAGCTGTAAGGACACAATGCTTGGGCTCAGCACATTCTCCATACATTGTTCGTTTTTTTGTCTCACTGCCTGACTAAAATGCAAACACATTGCAAAGGTCTGGACTGACTACTAGAGCTGAAGTATTTGGCAGAAAAGCTTGGAATGAAAACATTACGATTTTCCACGTCTCCATGAGAACAAATAAGGACTCAGAGACTAGACACTTGGTCTGGGTTGAATGTTTTTTGGAGAGCATCGAGGCTGTCCTTGGATTGGGAACCTTTTCCACATTATTATACAGTGTAGAACCGATTCATGTTCCACAACTTCTTTAATCACAGTCACTCTTAGGCTGATAAATGCTTTTGAAGCCATGCCTATATAAAAATATTCCACTATATTAGATTATGGCCAGTAAGCCTCATGTTGTGGTGTTGAATGCCAAACCATGAACAGTGATGTAACAGTACAGTACAATGTTTCCTCAACAAAGGATTGAATATTCAGTCAAATAAATCTTTCAGTTTTTTAATGCACACAGCTGGTCAAAGGTGAATGGAACCTAAATTCATGACTTGACCTGAGAACCAAAAGGAAACATTGCAAGGTTTAGAATGAAAACACAAAAATGATTAATGATGCATTTTTTCTATTGATGATGTCATCAGGGTGACCCTGGTAATGATGGTGCTGATGGAGAAGTGGGCCTGCAGGGATTTTATGGAGAAGCAGGAGAACCAGGCCGCCAAGGAGAAACAGGTGTGAAAAACAAACCTGACAGGTCATATTTATGAATACAAATAACACCCAAATGGTATATTACCAGTGCATGTTGTGAGAAGAACCAGTGGTGTACAAAGAATTCAGAATTGTACTTGAGTCAGCAAGGAAATGACAGCTTTGACCACTAAAAACACATCCCAAACATACACATACATAAAAAGCGTAAAAAGTTAAGATATTGAGCATAAAGCTGCCCAATTTTCCATTTAGCAGGCATTGTGCACTATCTCTATTGGTTTGCAGTGATTTCTGGCCTCCCTGATGAGCTTTTACACATATAAAGATTTATATATAATCAATGTTCCTGTAAGTGAAAGTCTGAAATTTAATGATTCAACTTTAAGTTAAAAGTATCCAAGATAAAATCACTTCTAATTTCAATATTTAAGTAAATGTATTAATATTCTTTCCTATGCTGGAAAGAAAAAAACTTAACTACCTTTCATCATGAACCACACTGCATAAGACTGCTGAATCAAATACTGTACAGTGCTGTAAAACTTGGCTTGGCCCAACATGGCTCAAATTTATGGTTAGAGGCCTGAGCATGATGTCACACTAATGCCACATTCCTGTGCCAGGCCAGTGAAAACGAAGAATATTTACAAGGTGTTGCAAACATTTACTTAACGATGATGTCAGTAACACATATGATCTTTAATCAACCTGAACAGCATGGTCCTGAGTGTTCTCACTCCTGAGGGTATAGCATTTCAGCCTGTCTGTTGTCACTGCTGCTCAGCCCCCTGTGTGTTTGTATGTTTACGTATTTGCATGTGTTTCTGGCTTGCAGGTGACAGAGGAGAGCAAGGTGATAAAGGGGCCAAGGGTTATGGCCTACCTGGCTACACTGGGGACCAGGGACCAAAGGGTAAATTTGTCTTAAGTATTTAATGTCATTTGATGGTTTGGTTAAAACAAGACATTAATCAATGTCCCCATTTGGTATGGTGCATCATTTTCCAAACCATGTTCATTAAGTCTGTGCCTCAAATCCCAGCAAAGGAGAGAGAGGAGATGAGTTTTGGCCAAAAAAGTAAATTCTTCTTTGTAAATGCTCTGTTCAAAAAAATCTGAGAAAGCAGTCATACTCAGCTCCACTGAGCAGACAGAGAGACCCGAAGACTAAACAACATTTTTACATCAATCACAGGTCAGCGTGGACGTCCTGGCAGAGCCTTTAACGGACAGCCAGGAAGGCAGGGTGAGAGGGGACATGTAGGCCGGCCTGGACTCAGGGGCCACCCAGGTCTCAGAGGAGCTCCTGGTGTCTGTGTCACCTCTGGGTGTGCTCAGCTGAACACCACCAGTGGGACACCCCAGCCGGCACCCAGGAGGTCGAGAAATCGCCCGTAGGGGGAAAAAAAGCATGAATCAAATATTGAGTTTAAACATGGTAGATTGTTTTTGTTTATATGTGTTCAAATAAAGTAAAAAATGTCATGTAAATATGCATCTCGACTGAAAGTTGGACCTGTTCGATGTACAAGGTTACCAAAGACACCAACATCTATGTGATTTAAAGAGTTGGTATCAAAATATATTTGTATAAAAAGACCGTCTTCATTTAATAGTTTTATTTAACTGATTTTACAAATCTAAGTTGTCTTTGAACATCTGTTCTTTATAATAAAAATACAAACTGATATTAATGTTTTTATAGACTATTGTGTGAAAACTTGATTCAAATTCAAATCACAGCTGTGTGAGAGCGAGTGTATTTACAAAAAACATTCCTTGGTAATGTTTAAAGAAGATTACTATAATTTAAAGAATATTTTAAAATTTGGAAATGATTTAAAAAGGAGTGGAATGGTGTTTCTTTGTTTGTTTTTCCATGTTGTTTTTAGCTTTTCTTTAAAAAAGTATAGATTGAATAACATTTTTCATAATTTAGATGCAACACAGCATAGAAATTGTTGTAAACTTTAAGCCCTTATTATTGGAAAAGGATTTGAAAATGTACAGCTTTGGCGCCCCCTAGCATATAACGACACTCTAGTAGACAAAAGGGCTAAATGCATCTAGGCTGTGAGGCCAGTTTAGTGTTGCAGTCACATTCATCATTGCAATCAAGTCATGCATACCTGCCCTGAACTTTTTGATCGCTAAATACTGAATACCCCGAGAAATGACTTACATCAGAACTAAAACCATCTAGTACAATATATTTGAAAAACTGATGCGAAGTCAGCTAATTAGTTAGCTGGTGCACAAACATGCTCAAAAAGTGCAAAAACTGAAAAACTACTTTGGTGTATGCACCCAGCATGCAACTTCCAGTTGTATTAATCTGGCACCATCTCAAAACACAAAACATCCAGTATTTTTAATACATTCATGTTTCTCCCTCTTCAAGGGATACATCAGTATCTTAAGGTGGTTTTTTTAATATCCCCTCTTTGCACCAGAGACAAAAGACTCATGAATTCCGAGATTGCAGGTGCAATGGTGTGCTACAATAAGATCAGGAAATGTCTTTTAAAGCCCTCATAATTCACAAATCTAGAAATTCTCGGCATTTCCCCAAGTGGAAGATTTGGAAGTTCTGCCTGTAATGATTTGTGGTTACAATTTTAGTGCTCACAAATCTAAATTATCTTTCACAGGACAACAGAGACTCAGCATGAGCATAACTGTCACCAGAAAAGTTAAAGACCTACAACCTGTGCTTTCCCCTTTGTAGCAGTTGTTGTAGAGATGAGAACAAACTGACACAAACAGCAATGTTTCCCACATGGTGGCTAAGCAGACACTGTTACGTCACAGCAACACAGAACTGGATGATTCTTGGCCTGTGCGGACTTTCCAAATGAAAAACCCGCTGGTCAAGTGGAAATCAGACTAAAGGACTTGAGGGTAAGAGGTGCTGTGTCTGTCTATTTGTGTTTGCAAAAGGCAGACGCCCTATCCGGGACTTTTTCTTGCTTTGTGATCGATGCATGCTGGTAAAGGCTCCAGTAATCCTGCAGCTAAGAAAAGACTAAATGAGTTGACTGTTTTCCAGGGCTTAAATCTAATCTGGAGGAACACTTCTAAGGAGAGAAACTCTTCATGTGGCTCTTCTCAGTCTCTTTCCTGGCTCCTGTTTGTTTCCTCTGAGAAGCCCATCGTCTGTAGATCGTCAGCCTCCACCCCTTCTGCGACTTCAGCATCATGTGTGCCATGCTGTTCTGGATGCTGTGACCACTTCTGTCATGGAAACTATTACTAATCCACGATTATCCTCTGAATATTCTGTCTGGGCTCAGTTGCGTCTTCAGACATGCTCACTGTTTATCTCTGTGGCAAACCATCATCATCATGATAAATACGGCTTAATGCATATGAGCTGATTAAAATGATCCAGTATGGCTGAGCTTCAAAGTGATGGCACAAAATCTGAGGTTATTACAGAGAGGGGTTTTATGCTGTCCTGGGCCATTTATGTGACTAGTTTCAGAGCAAGTCCCAGACACTGTAAATGTTAGTTAATGTGAGTAATAGGCCAAATGTGTTACTGTGTTTTGCAGAGGTGAAAGTGAGCAAAGTGCTAATGCTGTTAGGTCCAACTGTAGATTTCATTAACTATGGTGACAACTTTTTACTACATGCACATGTTTAACACATTAAAGTAATAAGATGCTGAGCGCTGAGTGGGTGAATGACAAACTTGTTTTGTTAAATTGCTTCCTTGGTACTTATATGTACAATTTTCTCATTTGTGCAAATCATCTGCATATTTGTTTTACACATTTATTTCATTAAGTTTTCAAAAGACTTAAAACAGATTTCACTTGTCCCTCAAAAAGGATTTTTTTTCACAGCTGTGAAAGATTTTGGGGTTAAGTTTTACACAAAAAAGTCCTCTGATGAGCATGTGGGGAAAACAGTTAAAGGGCAACGCAAGAATCTGTTAAAAAGCCTTTATTCCTTTTGTCTGAAGCTGTGAGGGCCACATCATGGGAGCAGTTATAAACTTGTAGTTATGAATAGCCGAATAGAAAAGGGCTTTTAGCTAAGTTTAGAGCATCTTTGATCTCCTTTTCTTCCCCCTGCCGGAAGGCAAATTTGTCAATAAAAGAAGTTATAAATGTGCAGTCAGTTGTGTGGATTTCCTTCAAGGTTTAAAGCTCTTTAACACAATGTCTCTGAGCAGAGGTCAGTATGTTGACTGACTGTGTGCATCAGCCTCATAAATGTGCACATTTTACCTCAATTTAACTACTTTGTATGCCCAAGGAGTGCGTGTTATATACACTATTCACCCAAAACAAGCATGCTGAATGCACAAACTTATAAATGCTGTAGGAAAAACCACTAAAATCCAGATATGAGCTTTGTTGAACTTCCGGCACCTTGTTCCAAAGTCACTCTTATTTTTAAAGAGGGTTTCTGGTTAGATGCCTGCTATAAGGTTTGTGGTTAACACAAGCCTAAGAGACTTAAGAGACCACATATTTTGTTCTATGACATAAACAAGCCAGCAAATTCCCTTCTCACGACATCTGAAGCTTTTACAAGTCTTAAAAAATGAGAGTAATTAAATGACACCACAGAGGTTGTTGGGGATGATAAACACATCCTGTCAAACACAGCTCAAAAACAACTTATCAACTCACTAGTCCACCTTTATAGCCTTGATGTGTTTACACAACGCTCTTACAGAACAATTTTAACTAAAAAAATCTCAATTAGTTGACTTATTAAGTTAAAATATATGCAAAATATAGTGTAGTAGGAAGCTTAGTGGTGGTAACTGTGAAGTCATATAACAATAATGTGGTTTGTTTATACCCTGATGCTACTGGTCATTAGATTTACACTTTTAAAATAAAAATAGTAGTTAAATTTTATTAAGACTGTCTCACTGAACAAAAAGTATATGTATATTAAGCATAAGAAACCTGTGCAATGCTAACTACTAGGTTGGTCCTCAAAAATATGCCATCCCTGCAGCCCCATGATGTCATGACAACAGTTCGAGTTCCCCACCTGGGAGTCGATACCTCCACAAGGGGTCGCAGTATGAACCCAAGGGTTTGGATAATTACCATGGAAGAATATATGAAAGTTTCATCCTACTACAGAAAATTTTTATGTTTTCCCCAAAATATCATATAGTTTTACCTCAAGGTCTCCAGGAAAACTCATTTTTTAATTGAAGTAACCCACCTCACAAATCATGTAAGGAGGGATCTATAGAAGGCTGTACCTGTATTAGGTGGTCAAGAACAAGAAAGGCTTGCGAGCACTACCACGGATCACAGTTCAGTAATAATGAACAGATAGATAGAAATCATTTTTGATGTCACAAATGTAGTGGAGCTAATGCTGTGTACACACTGAATAGAGCTTGTTAAGGTTTGATTGAACAAGATGACTATAGCTGTCTTGTTTTGCGAACGTCAAGCTGACATGTTCATTAGTCTGAAAAAGCCATTACACAGTTTATATGAACGAACTAATCAATCATTTTCAACAAATTAATATAATTGGCTGCTCAATTATTTTTAACAGCAAGAGCTTGACTGCTTACAAATCTGTTTAATTTACTTGATCATACTGTGGCAATATATTTTAATTGCATCACATTTGCTCCTTTGTTCTTATGGCAACATTAAGTACGATAATTAATACAATGTGTGCTATTCTCTTGACACATGGCCATAGCAAAACATATTTAGTACGTAATCTTGTTCAGCTCTCAGCTGAATGTAATTTGACCATTATCATACTGTTTAGTCTTATTTTGCAGTCCTAGCTCTAATCAATGTTAAGTCCTCATAAGAAAACTTAAGTGGCTTCTCGCATGAAAAACACAATAAACACTCAGGTTTTCTGCTCTGCGGTTTCCTTCATGTGCACCTCCTGAGGGTAACGGCTACAAACCAGTTTATAGACAGAAAATTACTCAGCACTGGAAAGTCTACTCTCACCAGCAGGTTGGCCACTCCCAGGCTCCTAAGCCAAAGTCAGTATTTGCCTGAGTGATCCAGCAGAGTGTGCTGAGGCTCATGGTCAACCAGGCCGCCTGCTGCTCAGTGTCAGCGGAAGATGACGTCTGATGACATCCTTTCCGGTCATGTGACATTGATGTTTCGTCACAGCATTGTATGCAGAGTTTTGTTTATTCTGCACATGAGAGGTATGGAAGTAGCAGTAAGTAAAAACAAAAAGATGGATGTATTAGCAAGGACTGCTTAAAGTATTAAAAACAAAAGTAATTGTAAGGAAGACATGTCATATTATTATATATTTGGTAATCAATGTCAAGTGTCAATGTCAAACTTATTTATATCACACATTTTAAAACAACCACAGTTGACCAAAGTCCAAGCTCACACAGCCACAGCAAGTAGCATTAGATTATTATTGCTTATGCACTGAGAGGCATGATAATTCTGTGCCTGGTCAGTATTTTATATACAGCATTTTATTTAACAGTAAATGAATTAATGAAATGATTACATTTATTTTATGCAAATAAGTTATTAAGTGGTTAGAGGAATGTAATGGAGTTAAATTTTTAATTAACCAATCATTTTACCTCTGTATTGTAGTAGAGTTCAAGTAATATTTAAAATAGGACAAGCGCCTAAAACCATATTAAAGTACTTTGAATAAGTAGTTGTACTTTAACCCCTGGATTAAAGCTTAATAAGATTTCACATAAAAAACTTATTGAAATTTCACCTGATTAAAATTTCTTGTCCAAGTAAGGTTTTG
>JAUZTA010000004.1:10826600-10837201 GCA_034780835.1 Ctenochaetus striatus
TCTTTTTTTTTTTTTTTTTTTACAAATTTGTGATGATCTTTGTCAGCATTGATTCTTAATTTTCACTACCAAGTGGAGAGCAGATATGTGTCACCTGAGCCTCCTCCAGTTGAGCTTCTAGGCTGCATATCTCATTCATCATCAGCTCTCTCTCATGACTCTATTTCTTCTCCTTTTAGAGCTGATAGAGACAATAATTCAGGGACTCCTTAAGGATTTCCAAGTTGACTCACCCTTTGGCATCACTTTTGGTGAGCCAGGCCTTGTTGTCTTTCAGCTCACATTTTGAGCTCACTGAGATAGAACTTAGTTGAAGGATCAGCCTCTTGGGTTTGCACTGTGTCTGTCAGTGTTGTCTTCTGTTGGACTTCAACATTTTTCCTCCTCTTTGCTTTCTGTTTTTTTTCCAAACCTGTCTAACTTCAATTTGTCAAAGTAAAAAATCAGATTGAACTATCAACTCATTACACTTTTACTGGCTGATTCAATCACAACACTCACTGACAGATTCAAAGGTCTTGACTTTGGCGAGCGATCTGTCTTATCCAAAATTAGATCTATTTAAGACTTTCCAGCATTTCAATCACATGGCTACATTACTTTATGACTTGTCATTCATTGTGACATTCTATCCTTTGAAATAGTAGCTACTGTATACCAGTTTGTTTAAATTTCAATATGTTAATATACTAATTTCTACGCTAAATTACAGCAACAAGTAAAATGTGCATAAAAACCTTTATTAATATGCTTAAAATATTCCAAAGAAAATCTTTTTGAGTGTTCATGGAACGATGCTGCAAATAACTGCCTTATTGTTCACATTGTCTTAGAATGTATTAATGTTTTTAAAAGACATCATTTACCTCTTTGGATTAGCTGAACAGATTTCTACAGAGATGAACTGATAGGGTTTGGCTTTTTCTTGTTGCCTGAAGAACTTGGCAGCAATAAATCCCCCTGATCTTGGCAACTGTTCACGCTGAACAGCAGTTGTTGTTTCTGGAATGGAACAACTTCCTTTAGCCAAATTTACAGCAGATACCTACTTGTATAACCTTAACAGTTCAAACAGAGTTAAAGCCTGCAGTTGCAGTACAAACAATACATGCAAAAAAGAGAGACACCTTTATTATTTTGTAAATAATTTTAAAATTGTATTGTAATTTCTGCTGAATGAAAAAGTCAAACTTGAAGGGACTGTATAACTTGCTGAGCATGAAATCTGTGGTCTGTTACCATGGTTAAAATCTGTGTGATGATCAGTATCGTCCAACCTGAACAAATGAAAAGTTATCTGAAATGTGAGACTGATTTTTTTAGCAGCTTCCAGAACAGCAAATCCAGCTGGAACTAAACTGCTACAAAACTAAGTCTCACATAAATCTTATTAAGTTAGCAACGTTTTGCAACAAACACACGGACTCAACCTATAATTCATGTCATATGGTAGTCATATTTGAAGACAGAACATCTTCTTTTAAAGTTTGTTTTGTTCATATTTATGCATACCAGCTTTACAGTTCTGGTGCTCTGTCGCCATAAGCAAAACTTGGCTCTGCACAGTCTGAGCTGCCTCAATAACATCAAAGTTCTTTGGAGTCTGGTACTATTCGGCGACACGAGTGCACCTGTTAATTCTGCTACATGATGCATGGGCTCCAGCCCATAATACCATAGCACGTGTAATGTTGCGTTTTTTATTCCTGGATGAAGGTTGCTTCCCTTCACCATGACTACATGTGTTTGGTCACAGTCCACAGCCGGAATTTCACTGTCTGACGGTGTAAATGAATTCCATGTGGCTCAAGCAGAGGTGTAGAAGAACTCCGTTTGGGGAAAGTCAGTCGAGGGGAAAGTCATCCTGACTAGAAACTGCCAATGAGGGGGTTTTCCGACAACCTCCTCCAGCTCTCTAGTGAGGAAAATTCTGAAGAAAACGGCTTGCACAACTATGGCAGCTTGACGCCTCCTTTGACTGTGTAACTGAGTTTACACGATGGAAAAATGCAGTCATGTTAGAGAGTGTGACCCCTCTTTGACTGCACAGAAATAAAAGCATTTTGGGGGCCAAGGGTTATATCCTAGCCACTGTTTCTTTGACCCCCATGTGTCAGAAATAGCTATAAATAAGGTGTACCATCTATTTCTTCATAACACATTCCTTCCACAAGTCCTGCCTCTTATATTGTATGCAGCATATCTGGTCTTCATTTGCAACTGCTTCCTTTTAGGATGTCAGCAGTTTCTTTCACGTGTTGGAAACTACTGTAAAAGATAATTTAATAGAGCAGCCACAGAAACAACATATGATAAAATGTCTGCTGTCTGCTCACATGCAGCTTTCTAGCTGATTTTCGCCAAATGTAGAAACAACTCTTTTCATTGTTTCACCTGGTTCTTAATATTCCATTTCATCTCTAATTCCATAAGCATGAACATAACCATCATTGTACTTCACGTTAATGTCACATGTTGTTTGCAGCACATGCAATTATATCAGTGTTCATCTGTTAATGAAAATAAACTTGCAAAGTACAGTAAATAGCACGTTTGTGACTTGCCCATTGTTTTGTATTTCACATTAATCAATGTTAAAGGACAAACTGCATTTTGTCATGTGTTGCACTTGCCTTGACACTGGTTCATTAAAATCTAAATGGGGTTTGAGGGGAAACAGACTTGTGCTCTGTGCTGAAATGAATAAAAATGGTTCTTGTGGTTTTCTTAGTCCACAGATTGCTGCTTGTCAGTTAAATGCTGATGTTAAAAATTCTAAAATACGTACAACAGTTT
Source organism: Ctenochaetus striatus (assembly GCA_034780835.1). Taxonomy (NCBI): domain Eukaryota; kingdom Metazoa; phylum Chordata; class Actinopteri; order Acanthuriformes; family Acanthuridae; genus Ctenochaetus; species Ctenochaetus striatus. The sequence continues at coordinate 10,829,397 of JAUZTA010000004.1, forward strand.
CAACATGTTGTGTTTAGCAGGTATAATGCCCATCATGTGTATATCATATTACTAAGCTAACATTTGCATTAAGCCATGTAATCTGTAGTATTACACACAATTTACAGCTAAGACTGATGGAATGTACTTGGCCATAAATCAAATTACCAAACAAACTGATGTTTTGACCAGAAGATGCACCAAAAAAAACAACAACAAAGCAAAAATCAAGTAGTCACTCAAGTCATTAGGACACATTCCGTGCTAAAAAAAATGTTTTTGTAGCAACTTCAAGACAATCCATCCAAGACATTTCATTTAGAATTACAATTTTCTCTGACTTTAAAAATGATGTTTTTGTTGCTAAATTTAAAAGCAAAATCACTGCTAGTGTTTTCTGTTCTCTTGAAGGGGGCACTGGGCCAGGAATTATCATGGATTATTTGTGAGTGCATTATCTTTTATGAGTGTATCATTAAATTGTTGTGTCAACTGGGTGTAAGACTGTGTTGTTGGCATGTCGGGGAACAGGTGCTGTATCTTGATATTTCACATGAAGGACTTCAGAATGGCAAAAACATAACAGAGAGGTTATATGGGAGTATAGCTGTAGCATTTTAACAGGCAGTACTTAGCCACCAAAGCGAGCTTGTTGTTGTGCAGGTGCAGCGTGGGGGGCCTGAGGGCTTGGCATGGTCAAATCATTACAGATTCACTCAATTAATCAGGTTAAGAACGGCTGTAGGGCAAAATGTCAGCACCAAGGACGCTGTGTCAGCAGAGCAGGCACAAGAGATGAATTACGAAAATATACATAGAAACAGAGCTGGAGGGAGTTAAAAAAGTATGGAAACAAACCAAAAGAGATTAATCAAATGTATAATTTGTTTAGTTTCATCTTTCCAAAATGTTTTCCATATGTTCAGACTCGCCAACTCACCAGGGTGTAAAATATTTTTATCCAAGGAAGACACACCTGGTTACATAACTACTGTAAGTGCTTTAACAGCATGTGACAGTTACTGTTTGAAATTACTTCACCTGATGATGGGAAGGAAGGTAATACAATTGGTTTTATCCATAAGGGATGAAAAGTGCAGGAGTGAAGCTTTTCTGGGCAGACACGCTGTATTGAGCCAAGGGTGGGCAGAGATTGGCAAATAGGCGGCAGAGTGGAGGAAACAGCTGATAATCCCACAGGAAACTGAGCACTGGTTAAAGGGTAGCTGTGGTCAGAGGTTCAGTGAATTGTTTATTTAGCAGAGCTGACAGTGCCATGTGAGGATGTGGTAGATGAGGCTTAAAAGGAAAATGCTTAGGTGTACTGAGGCTGTGCAGCAGAATTAGAAAGACAGAGTGTGCCGCATGGAAGTAGAATAAATACAGAGTTCTGAGTATAACTTTGTGGTCCAAGTGTGAATTAGGGATTTGTGGGTAGTAGTGTCTGTGGCAGTAGTGGGAGGTAGGAAATGAATATAACGCAGACATGGGCCAATGGGATTTGAATCAGTGAAATACAATCGTGTCACATTCAGGGTAGGCGGTGAATAAGTAGAGCTGCATTTTCAACAGTCTTTAACACAGCACTGTGCCCTGTATGACTTCCTCATGAATTTTTTCTTGTTATATTGCATGTTCTGTCAAAAGAAAACAGAATTAAGATGTAAAGGGGACTTGTTTTTTTTCTATTTTTTACAGAAAGATTGCAACGACCACAAAACATAAATAGCAGACTGTCCTGTCTGTTTTGTGCTTGACTTGGGCCTTGACCTAAGTTTAATGCATACAGTATTGTTTGCACCAAGTCAGCTTGTATGTGCACACTCATTGCTTGAGACATACAAATTCATGGAAAGCTTAATCAGATCACCTCCTTTTAACACAATTTGAACATTGGTGCATCATCCAGAGACACAACATGACCTCAGTGCACAAGTGCTACTAATTTGCATGTGTATACTACGCTTGAATCAATACTATCGCTTAATTTTAGTTATATTATTTGAAGACACTGGCAACATGTCAAACACACCTTATAAATAATTATCTGTAAAAATGCACTGTGAGATTAATGCTACTAGACTATGACCTTGAGGCTTTTGGAGGGAGAATGAGCCAGCATAAAAGGCAACCAAACATCTAAATAAAGGAAAAGACTTATTAATGAACAATAGTCTGTAATATTAACATCTGTCAAGGCAAGAATAACACAGGGACCACATATCAAAAAATGCTTGCATTGTCCTTTTCTTTTTTCCTGCAATACAAAGCATGTTTTTCACTTTCCTTGTAGGTGCACAATTGGAACTTGGTACTGCTGCATAATGGGTTACAAAGCGACATCCATGCATTGTGTCTTAAGGTGCCTGTGCTTCATGCTTCTCCATTTGTTTAGTGCAGCTCAAGATGAAGACTTGAGAAGTAAGAGTGCTTCTGTCTTCATTTTCTCACACTTTGTTGTGCTTGTTGTCCATACATTAAATCTGTCAAATGCATACAACTGGCAATGGTGATGTCATGTACTGTAAATGCATTTTATTATATGTATTCTAAAAAGTAGATATGATGAGCCGCAACCATTATTTTACTGAGCTGATTGTTTATTTCCTGTCTGCTCCAGGTTGTAGGACTGCACCGTGTGATTTGGTCTTTATTCTAGACGGCTCGTGGAGTGTTGAGGATGTAAATTTTGAGATAGTAAAACGATGGCTTGTCAACATAACCACAAGCTTCAACATTGGACAGAAGTTCACCCAGGTTGGAGTTGTCCAGTACAGCGATGACCCTGTTTTAGAGATACCTCTGGGGAAGTACTCCTCTAACAAAGACCTCATCAAAGCGATGGAGTCAATTGAGTACATGGGGGGGAACACAAGGACAGGGACAGCCATTGAGTTTGCTACAGACAAACTGTTTGGCCTCTCTGAGCGTGGGCCAGCAGGCATTTCCAGAATTGCTGTTGTTCTCACAGATGGGAAGTCTCAAGATGTGGTTTCAAAAGCAGCAGAAGCAGCAAGGAAAAAAGGTGTGATTCTGTTTGCAATTGGTGTTGGGTCAGAGACAGAGGAGGCTGAGCTGAGAGACATTGCAAACAAGCCATTTTCCACATACGTCTTCTCTGTCGAGGACTACAAAGCGATTTCAAGGATCATACAGGTCATACGACAGAAACTGTGTGAAGGTGAGCAACTGCTGATCAAAGCAGAATTAATGGTATCTCTTTATCTCAGGTGACTTCATTAATCTCCTGTAATTGTATGAACCTTGTTTGCCTGTTGCAGAGACCGTTTGTCCAGCAAGAATTTCAGTAGATTCCCGTGATGAGAAGGGATTTGATATCCTGCTCCATCTTAATTTGGCTAAAAAAGCAAAGAAGACACAAGGGGCTTATTACGGCAGTAGGGCGTATGAAGTGACATCTCGTGTCGACCTGAGTGAAGCTACACGGTAATGTAAACAATCTGATGTTTTTTTTAATCTTTCAGAGTAAAATAAGAGTCTTCCTGTTATCACTTGTTGGTTGGATAAAAGAAGGGTTGTTCCAATGCCATAGTACTGTCAAAACCCAACTTCTGTTACTGTTCAATTTAACAGATATTTACGCACTGGTATCAGATAGTGTTTTGTATCAGCTGATGCTCAAAGTTTAAGCGTCAGAATCAGTTTTGCTAAGGAAAAAAGGATTTGGAATGTACTGAAAATAGTGATTTAAAGATCTGACTTTGGGCACTGGGAAAGTGAGATGAGCAATTCTCAATTTTTTTCACATTTCATAGACTAAAACATCAATTAATTGTGAAAATAATTAGCAAGAATAAACAATCAAGTTAAAAGCTGCTAGTTGCAAGCCTATTTATCAACTGACTTTTACATGTGCTCACCAGAACACTTTTTCCTGATGGACTGCCGCCATCATATGTTTTTGTGGCTACACTGAGGTACAAAGGCTCAGTGGCAATAGAGGAGTGGGACGTGTGGAGAATACAGACACGAGATGGGAAACCTCAGATGGCGGTGACTCTAAATGGACAGGACCGCACCGTCATGTTCACCACAACTAGTAAATCACCGAGTGGAACTCAAACAGTTACATTTTCACAACAGACCGCAAGGGTAAAGTAACACTAATACTTCCTCAAAATAGTCTTAAAAGGGGATTCCACTGGTTTAACACATTAAGATTCGTTTACTTTTCTAAGAGAGTACAGCTTAGCCTGTAAAAACAGTTATGTAATGTCCTCTGTGACTCTGTAGAACCTTTGCCAAGTCAGAGATAAATACAAAGTGAGAGTGGTGTCAAAGATGTGGGTGGGAGGGTCAAATGAAGACACACTGCTGCATTGTAATGTGTGTAATGAAGGAGCCAGCATTATTGGAGCTTGGTCTTCACCCGGGAATACTCAAGAACCTGATATCCTCGCCACTACTGCTTTGGTTTTTAACATTCTTCTTTAATGTATCTCTTTAGAATACACCTTTAAGAATCTGATACATTTATTATAATTTATAAATTTAGATTTTTTTCCCATAACTTGTCACTGACAGTGCTCATACTGTATGATACAGACAGTATAAAACAATCACCTGCTTCAGTATTCTTCTGTACATTATTACTTAACATAACTGCAGCAGAAACTGCTAAAATCAATGCACCTCCAAAGTTCAAGCGCATAATACTTTTTACGTAACTAATCAACCTAATACTCCTGTTCTCACATCAGTGCAGCTTGTATAAGCCTGCAGAACTTTAAAAGGGTTTTAAACCTTTAGCAAGATACACACCATTGTGCATTGCATGTCTGTGCCCTTGAAGATGAGGCACTATCATAAAATAAACACTTTGAGATAAAGACCTAATACTTCACTAAAGAATATTAAAAAGTTGTAGCATGTTCAAGTAGAATCTGATTCATCAAAGGTAACAACGGACTCATCAGTCTGACTTTTGTTTTGATTTTATTTTGTTACTTGGAATCTCAATCTGGAAAGTGGATGCAGTGTGACAAAAATTTAAAAGATTGAGAAAAGTGGACATAAATCCTGAACTACTCAAAAGTTACTTTTCTTTCTGTGCATCAGTTTCATGGTCCAACTGTAATTGTGGTATCAGCCACAATATTCAAAATAAATGCTTCATAACTGTGACTAGTCTGTATTGTCCAGTTTCAAACAATCACTTACTCAGTTTCCTGCTCTGAAAAACAATTACAGCACAGTAAGCTCTCTCTCCCAGGGATAGACTTCTCCAGAGTTTGTTTATAAATCTTTATCAGAACACTGCCAGCATGTACATGATATTAATGACCTTTTCCTGTTCTTTGTTTTTGGTGAAAAAAGCTATTTGATGAGAAATGGCACCAGCTGCGGCTGCTAGTCACTGAAGAGGATGTGACTCTTTATGTGGATGACCTGGTAGTTGAAACTCTATCCCTGGAGCCTCCTGTCGGTATTTTCATCAATGGAAAAACCCAAGTTGGAAAATATGTCAGAAAGGAAACAACGGTGCCAGTAAGTTTATAAACATGAGCAACTCTTTTTTCCAATTTTAATGAAACACACATTGTTTGTTTTGTTTAATGAGCAGTTGATCATTTTTTTTAATCAGCATCACACAGTACTGGACAGTTTATTGCTGCCTCCTTAGAGATGTGCTTAGCTCCAGGGATGGCAAAAATTAGTCCTTTTTGTCCACCAGGTCTTGTAAGTTGTCGTTTATTAGTCTCAGCGGGAGCATTTGGTGCCAAAAATGCTTCATTTGTAACAATCATAACTGTGATGTTTTGCAATTTGCTCAACACAAGCGTACATAAGTGTCTTGGACATTGACGCAATATGTTCCTGCAAACATAAAAATTAACCTTTAATGTAATGACAGTAATACAGACAGTAAGAATAACAGGTTTCTGCACAATGCATCCTTTCTATTTTAATTGTCATTATGATGTAACACCTTTTGTGATGAAATAATGACACAAATTAAGTATCTAAATTACCTCACACATATGCAAGGAATTGAGCCGGTTTGGCAGTGTCACACTTCAGGCCATAATGATGATAATTTAAATAAAATATATTTAATATAAATTAAAATCAAATATGGCAAACGTTTGTGAAATTAAAATACTCAGTTCAACTAGAGACAACTAGAAAAAATATAATTACTTCATGCCTCCTGCATGCCAGCCTGCATGTTGACGCTACATGGTAGCTGTCGACATGAACATGAGTCACAGCTTGGTGGGGGATGTTATTGTGATCTGTTGCTATAAGGATCAGTGGTTTTTGCATAAACATATATAATTAGAAACAGATTTTTGTCATTAGGCCTTTAAATGTACATCAGAATGGACCACAATGCAATTTTAACTAACAACATATCAGCATCAACCATCAGACCAAACATGCTTATCATGAACAAAATGTAAACCATATTGCTGTAGATTGATTTATGGGCCCAATCATGCAGTCGTTGTTTCATGAGACTGGAAATATTGTAAATCATATGCAAGAACAGTGTATGTGACATTTTGGAGCCAATTTACCACCAGCATCAACAAAATACCAAATAGTGGAAGAATAATATAATGTTGCTAAAGAACACTTCCAAACACTGAGGGAGGTCTGGCAAAATGTAGCTGCTCACTGCTAAATGAGGGTACTTATCTTTCCCTTTAGCAGTTATACAATAGCAATTTCAAATCATTGGTGGCTAAGCACCGATAAAACTAACTAAATGGTGCTAAATAACCCAAATATTATAATTTATTTGTTTTGTTAGCTTGTTTGGAATCACTGAAAGCAGTGTATGTTAGAGATTGTGTTGTGTTGGGTTGTTAACAAAAAGTTTTTTTTCTTTTTTAAATTTTGTTTAGTTTGAAATACAGAAACTCCGTATTTACTGCGACCCTGAGCAGAATAACCGAGAGACTGCATGTGAAATACCTGGAGTTGTAAGTATGAGAGTCTGCTTGGCCAAGCATTTGTTTTTTCTGTCCAAAAACAACAAAGATAACTTCTTCTCACCAACTTCTCACCTTGTCAAACTACATCTGTTTCTGCTCTGAACTGCACCGCATAATTTCATCATCAGTTAACTCTAAACTGTGCACTGCTTGGCATCAAATTCTTGCTATTTATTGCAGTACTGGCATTGTGTAGTCATCTTGTAAACTCAGCATATGCATTTTCAGTCACAATTATTTAAGCATAACATAATTTCTTGGAGGAGGGCCAGTGGCTCAGGTTCAAACATTCTGCACTCAGTATATATTTCCTTTACTTACTGCTGGTTCTAGCTGTGTTTGCAAAGCAGTGACCCTTTGTTTTTTTGGCTTAGAAATTGCTATAACCACAAAGCCAATGCCAAATTACTATTCTTAATGTGAGGCTGTTGGATAAAAATACCGAGAAAGACAAGATGAGAGGCCGTAAATTACATATCCTTGCCAAGTGCAATAGCTTCTCTCTTCTCCATGTGTGCTTTTTGATGGTTTATGTACAGTGGAATTTAAAAGTTCAGTTATCAATTGGAATGGAGGATCAGATGTGTTTCTGCAAAGATCTCTCAGAGTCCTGAAGCATCTAAACTTAAAACAGAAGCTTATTCAAAGTGAATTACAGATTGATTTGAACAGCAGATAAGTTAAGTTTTTGTGTTGATACTTTAGATTTAAATGATTTTACATAGAATTAACTTGAAAATCCCTAATTGCTCAGTGGAGTTTGTGAAATTTTATCAAGGATTCATAATATTCATGGGGGAAACTGTGTGGGTGACACCTTCATCTTCATCCAACCAACAGTCAAAAAACTGAAGATGAGGTTTA
>JAUZTA010000004.1:10883357-10898204 GCA_034780835.1 Ctenochaetus striatus
GCCATGCAGCGTCAGTGTCAAAACAAAAGCATTAAACTTATATTTCCCATGTAGCACTTTAAGATGTTTGGCTGCCCAACAAAGGCACCGGAATTTAAAAGAAACAATATAAAACACATCATTAATTTTCATATGGAAGCCAGACACTTGGTATTGTAATGTAGACAATAAAAAGAAAAGGAAGATTTTCCCATAAAATACAACAGTTATGTTGATTGTTAGCAGTCAGTGAGTCGAACAAGAAGTAAACAAACTCTAAAAATTGTAAATGCAGGAGTAAATATTTTGACATCTTGGCGAGGAATGACAAAAAAGAGAAAAGAAACCCTTTCAAACACTGAAATAATTTTGACTATAATTGTTAATTGTAGCAACTGCACATTTTCGTAGTAATATCACAATTTCTGTATTGTTGGCATGAGGTAAGAGGACACCATCCAGCCCAGAATAAATGTCTCCTCAGTGTGGCAAGAAAGTGAATCCCCATGGTTTAAGGTCAGAGTAGTGCTGTAAAAACACGAGTAACCAGGAGAATCAGAAACATATGAAATGTCCTGTTCAGCATTTACAATGTTCCTCTCATATGGACGGGGCCGTAATTATGTGGTGCTAGTGGTTGTAGCTGACAAAGAGGATGACTAAGCCATACTGTGGGACATTCTGTGCCCACTCATCTTCGAGGCATAAATCCTCAGTCCTCCGGAACAGCTGTAAAACACGACCGCAGCCCTGGCGAGACGTGCTGCACCGGTCTGAACAATCCAACAGAACAAGGATCTTTGTTCCTTGGTTTTACCTGGAGGTGAAGCTTGTGTGGATGTGCTGAATGTCTCTGTTGTATGTCCTTGCAGATGGGGGTCTGTGTAGTGGACTCGGCAGTAGCTGGCCTGGGAGGTTGCCCGTATGCTCAGGGTTCGTCCGGCAATGTTTCAACAGAGGATGTTCTCTACATGCTCCATGGCATTGGCATTGAAACTGTAAGCATGTCTTCACAGTGCACTTTGATGGACCTGCTGTAGTTTATGTCTGTATAATCCCAGCAGATCAATCAAACTCAAGCAGTCTTTTAGTGCTCATACACATAAACAGATCCCTCTGCATACATACCACTCTATGGATGTTTATTTTATAATATCCACAGTATTAGACAACTTGCACAAGTCCACAGTGTTGCATGCCCCATCTCAGGAACAATTTATTTTACAATTCCTACCCCTGCTGGTAGAATGTTGTCACTACAGTTTAGTTTTCCATCACCTGTTGCATACACCTATTTAAATTCATTAACAGCGTGCCATATGAACCTCATTATTGTCAAGACAAAATCACCTAATAACTTGCATTTTGACGATGCTGCTTCTTCTGTTTTTGCAGGGTGTGAACCTTGCCAAAGTTATAGAGGCTGGTGAATTTATCTGCAACGCTTTGTGCCGCAAGACAAACTCCAAGGTTGCCGAGGCGAGAGCCAAGACACTGTGATGTGTTCCTGTGAAGGAAATATTTAAATATCAGACTCTGATCCCTTTGAGGTATATTCCCCGTTTGCTGCCTTCAGATTTGTTGCCTATGCTGCCGTATTTTGTAATACGTTGGTCATCGTTTAAAACTGTCATTGGTGTCTCATCTAAATATTTCCAAGAATTATCTAAACATTTCATACAATGTGTGTGTGGTCCAAAATCAGCTTTTTTAAGCTCATTTCCTGACTTTTCTCTCAGATGTTTCAACTTATTTCTTGCTCTGTGTGGTTTTACATTTCAAATGAGTAAGGACAGCTCATAATGACATAAAAGTAAGATAAGGAAGATAAAGTTATCTTACCATCAAGGGGAGTATTTGCAATAAATGTTCTAAATTGATGATAAGATATATTTTGGATACATACTTGCCTTTTAAAGGCTGAATAACCATCTTTAATATAACCTTTTTAGGGATGACAGAAAAAAAACCCCGCAAAACCCTTCAAAGGTCAGTCACATTTGTTCTTTGCAGAGCTCAGTGGCCTTATTATACTATGAAGTAAGAGATTAACATTTAAAATTTGCTTTGGCTTGAAATAATGCAAGTGCAGATATTCACATATGTTTTGTAGATATAACATTATGAAACAATATCATAATATTAAAAAGTATAATAAAGGTGGGCATCATGTTGGTGCAGTGGTTCATGCTGTCGCTTCACAGCTTGTTCTCTCTGTGTCACTGTGGGTTTCCTCCCACAGTCAGGAGACTTCCAGGTTTGGTTAATATGTGACTCTAAATGGCCTATGAATGTAAATGAGAGTGTGAATTATAGCTTGTGTCTACATGTCGGCCCTTTGATGAGCTGGGGGGGACTTGTCATATTGGCCCTGGGCCCCCTGTGACCCTGCAAAGCATATGCAGAGACAGATTATGGATGCATAATGAATATAATAAATGCCAGGATAGCTGACTTCAATTATGACTAGAACAAAATGGATTTTAGATATTTGAAATTGTGTTTTTTTGCAGAGACAGTTAAATTATATATATTCAGATTGTTCTCTTTTATTAGAAATCAACAATGCACATAAAAGACAAAAGTGACTCCAACGTATTTTCAACATCCGTCTGATCTATCCATTAAAACAGCCACTTATATTTCTGAATGATTTTTCAGCTATCCTTAATTTTGGTTTGATTTTTTTGTAGAAATATTTTAATACTGTTCTGACTTGTGAGAACATAATTTTGACTTAAAGAGAAACAATAATATGAATATCTAAAATATAATTCGGCTGCAAATTAGAATGGGGTTTAATCAAACGTTAAACAGCTTGCTGAGCTTAATCATCAACACAAAAACACCCTAAGTGATAATGATTCGAAAAACAAATAGAGGAGACTAACCGCAAAATGAAAAGGCTTCTTCTTCCTTTTCCAACTTGAATCATTCTTTATTCACTTTACCTCCTCAAAGACCTTTTTTGCCTCTCTGGTCAGATGATGTGGTAAAAGCTGTTAGAAATGAAGACTCCTTTCAAACGTCCACAAAAATAACTGTTTTAAAGTAGTCTCTAAAGAGTTCCTGCCCTCAGGGTCACCAAAGATGAATGAAGAAGTGTCTCTTTTTTTTTTTCTTTAAAAATTTGTTACCATGACATAAGCTACTATGTAGGAGGATCGTCTGTGTGAGTGAAAAGTCAAATGTGTTAGCATTTTCTCATGTTTTTCCTGTCTGTGTATATCCTACTGTGCTTTCCTGAAAATATAATAAACAGAAGTATTACAAATTCAGTGTGACACTGACTTTCACTGCACACAATGTGCAATTCTCATATACGCTGACCAAAACAAAGAAAAACAACAAAGAAAATCTATTATGGATGTTCTGGCCCTCAGGACTCAGGGCACCACTGGCTTTCTGGATGATTATTGCTGCAATCATTGAATATCCCAGTAGTAACACAGCATAATCAGGATGCCAGAGTGACAGCTGACAGGGTAAGAGCCAGGACCGAGAAAAAGTCAACTAATGACTGGAGAGAATGAGAAAACAGACACATTTGCATAAATGTATTAAATGCGGTAATGGCTTACACACAATTGTCTATCTTCATCAAAAATTCAAACAATTTTCCAGCAAAGATTTGTGCATTCGAATGCAGCCACACATGGACAGAAATATGTTTTGGGTAAAGATCTGCATGTAGAGGGATATTGAGACATTGACGAGGAAGCTTGGGCAAAGTTTAGGAAATAAAAAAAAACTCCTAATGAAAGAATAACTGAAAGAAAAAAAAGAATTTTTAGGGTATTGCAGTGAAAATCTCCCAAAATGTTATTTAGGAAGATGCATAATTACCTCATGTAATTCCCGTAATACAATAGTAATTCATTCTGGTGTGATATAATCAAACACGTCTCCTTTGTGCCAGGAAATTTTTCTAAAAGTTGATGTTCTTTCTGTTTTTGAGGCTGGAGATTAGACTTTGACACAATATTTCTCACTGTAGGGTTTTAAAATGAGATCCTGAAACCAATTACTGGAGGTGTATTGACACCTCAACTGAATTTGTACCTATTAACTTTAGCTATAAAGTTATTGACTTTTAGTATGAAGCTGAGTGTGAATGATGTCTCTGACAGACTTAAAGAAAGATATAAAACAGCATATATGTCTTATAAATCTAAAATCATACTAACACTTCCATGAGGCTGTAGTCTGGGCTGAATGCCAACATCATCAAGCTAACATGTTGACATTGACAGTGTTATTATGGTTTAGCCTGTTAATATGCTAACATGTGGTTAAAAGCAGGAGCATCAAGTAGACGCGAAATTAGTCTGATGGTGTTATCTTTTTTATTATTATTATTATTTTTGTCATGAACCAAAGTACTAAATAACAAGATTTGATGATGACCTAAAATTTTGAAAGTCAGGAGATGTATCGTATTGCAATGTATTGCAGTAAAACTTGAGAGGCAGCCTCCATGAATGTTTGTCATTCTGTCATCTAGATCCTGAAAATTTTGATAGGGTGAAAACTCTGACTTTTTGGTGAAAGCGTCAGGGGATTACCATTGGTGATTAGGATTAGTTCTCTAGGGAACAGAGATCATTGTATCACAGAGTCATGACTAAAACGCTACAGTCCATTAGTTCACTGTAACTGGTTTAACATGGTGAAGGACTCTTTAAGTGTAAGGATTAATAACAAATGACTGCACTAGAAAAAGTGCCTGCAAAAAGCAAAGAGCTTAAATGGATATACAAACTGTCCTCCTGCTGTCAACAGCAGCCATCATACAAAACTAAGTGATGCTGGAAAACAAAGAGGGTAAATTTTAGACACAGTCCTGCAGGCATTTATTAAGAAAATGTTTTTTCAGCTTAAGCTGCAAACAGCCTAACCCCTTAAAACATCTTCTTATGAAAGACAATTGCGGAGCAAAGATCTCAGCACATTCAAAGTTCTCCCTGGAAACTCGAGTGTGAGTGGAAGCACAAAGCCCAAAGTGACTGCTGAGATTGACAAGAAGTCCTGGAAGAAAAGCAGCCTCAAAAAGAGATGTTGGCAAAGATGAGAGAGAAAAAAGAGGACACACAAAGAAGTTATTCATTGATTTCTTGAGAAACGGGGAACTTAAGGAGGTTGTCTAAATCACAGCAAGATTGGTGCTTAACAGAAGAGAAAGATGAAGAGAAAAGAAAAAAGTGCATCAGGGATCCGGAGCAAACACCTTCAACCAGCCATTTCTCTTCTATTGTAACATCTTATATTCTCAAGGTCAACTCCACTGTGGCCTGACAGCATGAATGTTCTGGCTCCCAACTAACATGCATCTTTCTTTGTGCAGTTAAACATGTGGTAGTTTCCGTACAGTCACGATCTCTTCACTGTTCCCTCATTCCTCCCACAGTCCAGACATGTTGAACAGATGAAACATCAAATCTAAACTGCCTGTGCAGCCTGTCTGACCCCACTATAACTGTCAGGTTTTTACACAGTTAATAATAAGGTCATATAGTGGTTATTTATCTCTGTGATTTCAGCGATGCATACCTCCCTCTGATTCTGACCTTTCTTTCATTTTTTTAATTTGGTTGGAGAGAAAAGACACACACAGAACTTGAAACCTTGCAGAAGATAGCTTTTTATGTTCTGTGAACACCTCATCTTGTGCAAACATGATAAGGTGTGTATATGAGAAAAGAAAGGCATCCAAGACTTATATAAACCAAAGTTTTACTTTTGGCATCACAGAATTATAGCTGCCTGAGTAATTCTGTTTATGTATTTTCTGCATTTGTTAAATTACATGCAAGCAAATCTTTAATAATCTCTTAATAATTCTCTGTTTCTTAAGCTGAACAGTCAGCAAGACCTTCATATCCACCCACCTCCATTATCACAACTCTTTAAAAGCTGTTTTTTGTCTCTACATCAAAATACATCATTCCCCAAGAGAAAACTGTTCAGTGTTTTGAACAAAGTGAGAATTTGAGGTGTTCAATGTGAAGTTTATTATCAGATGCTGTGGAAGCCTAAAGCATCAATAAATCATCACAAGAAGACAGCTGAGATCATGAAGCAATCTGAGGCGAGAAATAAGATATTTCTCAATATAAATAAAAACTCAAGTCAGTGTGATACGGATGGAAAAGTTAATATCTGAAGACCCTTGATCAATTCTGATGAAAGTACAGAAAGAAACATTTCTGCTGCAGTTTAAGAAACAAAACTTTTTCTTAAAAAATCTCAATACATTTGATCTTTTCTAAACAGTATTTAAATGTGCAACATTAATAACAGCAAAAACAGGTTTCATTGACTACTTAAATACATTCTCTTATTCAAAGCTATGCCATTCAACTGATTATTAGGACCACTATGCTCCGCAAAAGATATGGATGAAATTCATTATATTTATATCTCACAATGCTGCCACAATTAGAATCTGTGTATCAGAAGTGTGGAAAAAGCAGATTTTAATGAAACAACTCAAGACCATCTTACAGCTAAAACTTTATGAGTTAAACGAAGCAATATGTTAAAGAATTTATCTGATGACAAACCTTTCAGGGATGAATAAACATCAGAGTATAAGAACACAATTGGCTTTTTGCGGATGGTGAAATTTTGCTTCATCTTTTTTTCTCAACATCCTGTAAGACAAAAGAAACAAAAGCATTACCGTCATCTAATATCAAAAAGATGTCAAATTTGGCATTAACTTAATGGTAATGTTCTTACCATATTTTACTGACAACAGCCAGAAGCATTAATAGCACAACTCCAACAAATAGCACAGTTGTAAAAGCATAAAGTAGATAATCTGAAAAGACAAAATAGTCTACATTGATTATATTAAAACATTAGTGGAAATGCGTCCATCCATTCATTAACTATACCCACTCATACTTGAGGATTGCAGGAGGACTGGAAACAGTCACATGGTTACTTTAGAAAAGAAAGGCTCACAAGTCAATGACAGGGCTGACGCAAAGAGACACACAACCATTCACACCCACATTCAACCCTATTGTCTGTTAACCATGAAATACAGGAAATTTACCATGTGACCATGTGTGGCTTTGCCCGGAACCGCTGATTTTAGGAGGTTTAGAGGGGCTGTTAGTGCTTTTCCAAGATGTCACTGAAATACACACAAAAGTATTTTATAAAAGTACCCAATAAAAATGTTCAACCACGTCAATGCATGTATGGTAAATCAAAATCCTACTCACTGAAGTGTGATCTATTATGAAGCACTTCATGAATCATGTTGCATGACTGCAGGTCTTCATTGCTCACACCTTTGCATGTACAAGGATAGTGAAGTGCTGTTCCCAGAGTGGCCAGGAAGGCCAGTTTACATTCAGAATCTGCACCAAGGATGAGACCTCGATCCATCTGAGTGAAGCATCCATCTTTTTGCAGGTCACTGTCGCTACATTGTGCGTCTTCAGGGCTCCAGCACTTGTGTTGGAAAGTATTCAGCAGGTCTCTGATCAGTAGGAGAAAACATTTTTTAAGTTGGGGGGGTCACTGGGTCCTCCGCTTTATGTTTGTCCATGAAAAATTTACAAAGACAGAGCATTGCCTGTGACAGACAATTTTTTATAACAATATCACACCTTTTAATGAATGAATTTCGGCTGTGTAAAAAACTAAAAATGATTCAAAACTGAAAGAAAAAGCCTATATAAAGTTTCTGAATGTGTTACATCATGACTTATTTTTCTCATTAACTCCCTGCAGACATTTCAGCCTTATTAGATGCAAATTCAATGACAAGCCAGAGTTGGTATATGGTAATGTGTCCTAATGCACTAATACTCTAAATTACCAACACATTTGCAGTTTTGACAAATAAAAATTGTTTATGTACTTTTGAATGCAATATCGACAAGCCAGCACTTGGCACGATAACTGGAGCTGCCAACGGTGAGTGAATGTTTTAACTACAGACAAACTGTGAGGCACCTTGGATAAAAGTGCTTCACATATATAAATTAAGTCACACATCAGGTTTCTTTTTTAGCAAAGATCTTCTCCATCATCCACTTGAAAACTAATTTCAGAAAAAAACTCACATTTACAGTATTTTTTTTTTTAAGTTCACTCTATAATACCAGCAAATTTCATATATATATATATATTTTTTTTTTCTGCTGCAGTCATTCAAACATTTTGGTCCAGACTTAATAATATTTACAGCTAATGTGTATTTCAGTGGTCTGTGGCCTCTTCAGTAAGAACTTTCATAATGATGGTGAACCCTTAACTTTTGTTCCAGGGTTGGATCATGTTCATCTTTAAAAACAATAAATTGTTTTAAGGACAACATAACTAAACAATTATTTAAAAATCATCATAGCCTCAGCTTTAGTTTGTGTTCAATGCTATTTTGCAAATCAGCATGTCTGCATGCTAAGCTAATGGCGATTATGGACAAGGTTGGACCTGCTAAACATTAACATTCAAGCATTGTCATTGTAAGCATGACAGCACACTGATGTTAGCACATACCTGATACAGCCTCACAGAGCCTCTAGCATGCATATAGACTTAAAATATTATCTAAAATTCTATAATCAAATTTTCCTGAATGTTTCAGTTTTATCATGCAAACTGAGGAGGTGACCTAAGAATGCAAGTGATTTGCGAGATCATTACTATAGATTAGAATTTACAAGAGCAAAAATTACTATTTCTTTTAAACTAATAATAGTTTTGATAATCCAGAGATAAAGAATGAACCTCCATACCAATATTTTCTTGGTTCACAATAACTTTCTATACAGCATGTGAAATGCTCTGTAGTGTGATTGTAGTCTTTGTGCAGAGTCGGAGTAGAAACATACCTGCAGCTACTGTCCTCAACACACTGATTAACTGTATCCTGGCAGATCCACATCTCGTCTCCACACGTGCCGCTGTGCAGAGCAGCTTTCATCTGCACACAGCTCTGATCTGAAGCCTCGCACTCACACATGACCAGCATCTCTGCCACATTGTGCGGCATGCTGCCGTAGAACTGCTGGGTTACCTGCTGACAGCGATCCCGATCGCACTGCTCTTCCATGCACACCTGAAGAACAGTTGCCAGGTACCTGTTGCAAACGGCATCACTTACACAAACTGTCATTTTGTCCAAGCAGGATCCAGCACCATCATGTACTGCAGAGAGAGAAGAGTCAGCTTTGATTTAGAAGAAATAGTAACTTTCACGTTGACTGAATTAAGTACATCACTTTTACCAAAATAAAAGAAATACCATAGTTTACTAAACTGCTTGACTGCCAGTCCATCAGTGTGCTTCTCCTCTGCTGAGCTGCTGTAAAAATAAGCAGCAGCATGATTCTCCAATAACTGCTTGTAAAAGCCAGCCTGTTGTTCATGACACTCATACTGTGGCACAATAGTGTTCATTCACACAACACATCAGATTGCCTTTGGTACACAAAATGTAATTTAACCTGCAAATGCTTATCTAAGAGACAACTGAGAATACTGCACCTGGCTTTCGGTGGCATTGTGTGGCCAGCTCTTGTATGGAGTCACAAAGCTCCTCCCCCCAGTCGCACACACACCCTTCCAGAGAGGGAAATTGGTCCATTGCGGTCTGGATGGTCATGTTACAGACCTGTAAGCCTTTTATTTGGCACCCTTCATCTTGAATAAAACAAACGCAAGAAGGAGCGAAAATAAAGGATTTTGCAGGGGCGAGCGAGGTCCCATTTGTGCAACAGGTGTTTCCTTTGTGTCTGCTGCTCTGATTGTTGCCCTCATAGTAATTAATTTGCAGGACATCATAAAATTCATCATGATACAGCGTACTGTCAAAGCAGACATATGGTATTTTTAAAAGGCAGCTGACAGCATGGTGTTTTATTGATTATTTATTTAGTTATATAAACTTTGCCCTGGGCTACATCCCTGGTTATTACATTTAAGCCATACAGCAAAAGGTGCAATTCAATTAAACAGCTACATGTCCTGAGACTCCTGAGGAAATATCACTCTTATAATGCCACTAGAAAACATAAAGATAGCACCATGCGCCTGTCCCCTGGAGCAGAGATGTTGAAATAGAGATGTGTCATTTTTTACCCCCGCAGATGTCACCATAAAACGCTCGCTCACTCCTGCATAAATTTGACATGCAGGTTTCCACAGATGGCAGGCAGGCAGAAGGTGAAGATGACATGCTGATGCTGAATATCTGAGGGATTACAAACCCTGAAACACAAGTAAATCAAATAATTTACACATTTATCTGAAACTTTTAAAGTCATTATTGCTTTCTCCTTGTTGACATCATTACTTAGACATTGTTAATATTTGTTGCGATCTTCTTTAGTGAAGGTGGGTTTTAACTGCTAAGGCAAGTTGACTGTATTTACAATACAGAATTTAATTTAAAGTCTTCATTTCAGTTGACCACAAACAAAAAGGAAACGACTTAATCGTTAAGTTTTATCAAAAATGATTCTGAAGGTCAAATGACTCACCAAGCAGGACCGCAGCTTCCAGACGTGTTCGTTGCATGATAGCTGCTGTAAAGCTGTGAGTGGACATCTGAGGCTCTCCTGCAGCCGATCTGTCCCACTGGTTGGTGTCACATTCACCACCCACGGTCAACAGGATGACACACATTTACTGGAGACTGCATCATGTACAATGTAATGAAATGACACATGATTCAACATTTCAGACCTAAAGACAGACATCAGACAAATCTTTCAATGTGATTGTGTGTGTTACTTTTGATGAATATATTTGGCAAATCTTTAAGGGTAATTATTTTCTGTATTTCTTTACAGGCAGTAACTGATTGCAAGATTCAGTTGACCAGCTTGAGTGATTTGGATGTAAATTAGACTTGACTGGACTTTAATGTAAAATAAATTTTAGTAGTTCCGTCTGTCTATGTGTGTAGCCCTGCGATAGACTGGCGACCTGTCCAGGGTGTCCCCTGCCTTCGCCCTATGTCGGCTGGCATAGGCTCCAGCCCCCCCCCGCGACCCTGCAGAGGATTAAGCGGTATAGAAAATGGATGGATAGATGGATGGATAGTTCACCACCAATTACAAAACTATGGGAATTTGACATTTCCAAAAACCCAAAGAGGCTTGTCTATGCAATGCACATTTGTATCTGCCATTTAATCTTAATAAAATCCTGTATGATGGTTACAGCTTCAAAAGTCATTTGGTTGATCATAGACCCTTAATGGGTTAAATGTTAAATAATAAAAACCCATTCCAGAGGGAGCCTCCAAAAATTACAGGCTCACATACTGGTTTGGGCTGAGTTTAGGACGGCCAAACAGCATAATGATCATCCCTATGGCTCTTCCATCATAACTTCATGGTGAAAACATGTAGGTTTACATGCTGTGTACATCCAAGTGTCATGCAATATCCTCCTCAATTCACACCTTCATGTTTAAGAGATTTATTTTGCTGTCCTGTTTCTGCTTTGCTTGTATTTTTACAATGACTTTAATCAGTCCAGCTCTCTCACAACATCAGCTATATAAATGCTAAGTAAGTGGAGTGCGGTGCTTGCAACCTGACCATTCAGGGCGGAAATTTTTAATATGAAAAAGGTTGCTAATAGCTATGAACCCTGAGACAGTAACAACCAATGCTGTAATTTCTCTCAGGTTTTAATGTTTGTCATCTTTCAGCTCATTAAATTGTGTTATTGCCACATCTCTGCTGTTTTGGTTCTCATCATCATTTTGACATATGCTGCGTGCACTGCTTTTCTTGATAAAGTTCTAAAAAGCCTTTATATGTTAACTTCACCTGCCCAGCAACAAACAAAGACAGAAAAGTTAGTCACTAACCAGTGAACACTGTGGAGTTTTAGTGAAGTTTTTTCCATCTGATATTGATTCAGACTTTAAAAGCCTAAGGAGAGGGAAGTTGGACATACATTTGTCGGGTTGCCTTAAACATACCTTAAACTCTAAATGAATACTGATGTTGTTTTCATTGGATGTGTTTAACTGTAACAAATTTTACCTTATAAGCCCGAAAGGTAAAATGTCAGTGTTGTGTTTACCGCATGTTTCTGAGTTGTGGCGGACTAGCTGCCACCACAACTCAAGAGCTCAAATTAGCTACATAGCAAGACGCAAAATGGAGTCTTGTTGTTATGAAAGTTTTAAATCCATTACAGACTCTCCATTCCATGAAATACATTTTTTCCGTTAGTTGAGTGATGATGACACATCTTCTATAACTTCTGTTCTACCCCTGTCGTGAGCTGAAATGCTATTTACTGTAGCAGTCTCAGCCCATGCTTTGCCTGTTGTGTTATGTGTTTTTGGTGAGAGACTCAATACAAAGACAGAGGACAGCAGACGCCAAACAGTATCGGCAATAACTTTATTGACAAAAGATGTGCAAGACTTGAGACACTGAAAGAAATAAAGTGACAAATTACTTACACGCTTTAAAGCTCACTTTAACAGACACACTAAGTTCAGGGACTAAAAAAGTCATGCAAAATCACATAAACATGTACTTTAATAGAACATAAATGAGGAAAAATAAATATAAATGCACAGGACAGAAAGATGACTGTCGACACTCTAACCCTGTTTTGATTACAGCTAGAAGATTTAGGATTGGCAGACATGGATTATGAAACTTCCAAACCAAGTAAATTTAAATGAAAAAAAAATTGTGTCTTTTATTTGACAAACAAAGTTTGGACCTTGTGCTGCTTCATTATGTGGACAAGGACAAACCCATATTTGAATAAAGAGCCTCAGAAATAAATCTCTTAATGTAGCCTTTGCTGTTTTCTGTTTGGAGTTTGTAATAATTTACTTATTTTACTGCGCTGAGCTTTCAAAAGCCTGTCAAAGCATGGCAATGTCCTTTTTTAATTAATTAGTAGCCATGAGAACAATGAGTTCAGACCAATTACTAAAAATACGTTCAGAGAACAATCATTTCTGGAGATACAAAATAAAAAAGAATTCAAATTCAGAAATGCGAAATCACCAAGCACTGATAGAACTAAAACTGAACCTCATACAAAATCAAATGAAGCTGCTTAATTTTTTTTTAATGCAGTTTTTTAGCTACGCTACTGTGGTTTTCCACTGTAAACAACACCTTTATTGTTACTGCCATCTTGTTTCAGAGCTCTTAAATGAAAGTTCTGAGAGGTATAACACCTGAGCTGCATTAATTTATTTAACTTATTTGAGCTTGTGAAAGACAGTGAAATAAATTAAATTAAAAAAGGCACAACTAAGGTGGAGAAATTACAATAACTGAATGCAAACATGCAAAGATAATTTAGATAATATACACATAATATAACAAAATACAAAGAATTGAGATTTCAATACTTTATCTTCATGTATTCTTAAAGTCCAAGGCAAAGATAAGGTTTCATCTTAAAAACAGAGGAGGATTTTGAAAACTTTGCTAGCCAAGACAAGCCCTGAACATTTTATGGTCATCACATTGCACTGTTTGCCACGGTGACCTCCAAATGCTACCAGCAGGGGGCACAAATCTATGTTTTGTTTTGTTTTTTGTACATGAAGGTGTCTTTGAGAATAGCATGTACTCATTGCAATGTGCACAAGAAATGTGATCAAACAAGAAAGATATTTGATTTGAAAAGATCCCATCAAACTGAAAATCAAAGCAACCCTGACAAAAAAATGCACATGAGAACAAAGTTGTGTCCTGAATGATGTTAATATGGAAATTTATCCAAAAAAATAAGCAATTAACATAGTTTAAAGTTTACAAAAAAACAGTGCAATCAACACTAAAACAGCCAATAGATCCATTAATTTAACATTTCTTTAGCATTTTTGTTTAATCTCTTTTAACCAATTACACTCTCACTTATCAGCAACTATTGATCCAACAACCTGCGACAGTAAATTTGAGGTTAAGTCATTGAGCAGAGCCCAACCTGTTGAGCATCATTTTCCCATCTTTTTTTCTATAATGACAATATTACAGTTTTTGTTTTCTTGCTTGTGATATGTTTTCAGATTGTGTTTCATTTTTTCTAATCACTTTTCAATATTACTGATTATTTAATTTATGAATTTATTAATTTGGCTTATTCATATCTCCTTACAGCACTCTGATATAAGATGCAGATTACCATAATTAGCAGTAGTTGTGCCGGTCTTTATTTTTTTGTTGTGATAGTTGGAGAACTTTTGTGTGCATTTGTTTGCTTTCAAAGTGAGCATTTTCTATGTTTGTGGATCTACATGCTATGATTACAAGCTGCGAATTGTTGATTATCATTTTCCATGTCCACAGGTGCATTCATATTGGCTGATTGCTCTCCACACTGCTGATGTGGTCTCCTGAAAGGAAGTTTAGCTTACTGTTAAAAATGGAGCAGTATGCAGATGTATATTTAATTTTTTTTTCTTGGGTTTTATGTCTGATTTCTGCCAGCACAAACCCCATGCACAACAGACAGCAAAAAATTACTAATGAATCAAGGTCTGAGGCTTCTTTGAGGAGACAAACAAAATAAATAGTGCATTGGTACCTTTGTTTCATATTCATGCTTGAAATTTGGAGCTTTTTGACATTCTCAAGTGTAAATTCATTCTTTCTTCAAGGCTGCAACCATTTGAAGGCTCAACAGATACGAATGCATTTTAAAATGATGTGCTGATTGTATATACTCATGAAAATGATATGTGTATCCCTCAGCTTCCCTCTGATTGTATGTCTGTGACTGCCCTCAAGAAACTATACAGTATACCTCAAACAGTTTAGAATAAGAGAAACTGTGATAGAGTTTGACTATTTTCATATTAATAATGATCTTAGTAGAGAAACAGCCTTGAGAATGAAAGGTTGC
>JAUZTA010000004.1:10905826-10917977 GCA_034780835.1 Ctenochaetus striatus
AAAGATAGTGCTCTGAATGGAGGCTTGCGTCCATGTTGAAAAATACCACATGATGAATTATTTTATGGTGAAAATACAATCGATTGCTTCTAGTCTGAGGATGTAATCAGCAGAGGATCTGTTTATGTCAAAGTCTGCTTGAAAAATTCAGCTATCAGTACTTGTGTTAAGCCATTTTTGCTTGACAGTGTGAATACCATGTTCAACATTAAACTGGTTTAATAAAGAGAAAACGCACTTTGCAGTTGGTAATTTGAAACAGCTCTGCTGAATAATGCATCCACACTGTATGGCTTTATCTGCAAAAACTTTGGCCTATTTTCAATCAACCCTTGACATTTATAAATTACCAAGGCTGAAATAAGAGGGGGTGCATTACTCTGCAGCCCAGATCAGCCCTGCTGAATAATGTATCCACCACTTAATTCAGGTGGATACTAAGAATTGGTAAAAGTACCGTACGGTGTCATTGGCACAGAGTGAATTAGACTGAAATTCTGTAAAACACTTAAAAGAGACACCTCAAACATTTGCCTCAGAACTATTGAACTCTAAACATATATTAGCTTTATACTTCAAAATTGTTTATCACTATGATGACGTAACGGACAGTTCTTTGTCTTGAACATCATTACAGTGTTCACTAAGCTCAGCTTTGGCTGTGTTTGCTCCTGCGAGTGATATGCAGCTCTCAACATGCAGGCAGAACTCAGCACATCTGGTTACTTGTAACAATATAAACACCTAATAACAGGCCCTTGTGTTTGTAAATCACACTGGGTTATTTTAAGAAGCTATTTAGCCAGAAATGCTTGTGTTTGCACTCACATTAGACCTGATAAGCACACTACTTTATCTCTTGCCTCCACTTTTGCTCTTGTGGTTTTGGTCTTAGAAAAGTGATAAAAATTTAAAACTTTAAGTGGCACCCAGATCATTCGTGCTGAGTAATCCAAATCCTTAGAAATTTTGCTTGACAGTGGACTCAAAACTTAAAAATCAAACCAGGTTTTTATAGAACATAAAAAATATGCCTGTTTCCTTCCAAACATAAGACTGCTATTAATTCAGCCTTCATATTCTTCCTTGACTGGAGATATTATCTCTTATCATGCTGCCACAACCCTGTGTGTCATAATGTTCTTCGCTGTATCACAAATAACAAACTTCATTGTTATTCTCTATATCACACAGTTGCTTGAAAGCCTGATAGTCAAGAAAACGAATGTTATTAATTTTTAAAACTCTGCTGTTGAAGCTTCCAAAACATCTCACATCTCTTCTTTTATTTAAATCTCACAACAGCAGAAGTAACAACTTAACCTTGGATTTCCCACACCTTAATAATATGTTGGCTGACCTGGGTTCAGGGACAGTGTGTGGTTTTTAAATGGTATGATCTGCAAACTGCCTTCAAATGAGTTTGGTTATTGTGTTCTTGTGAAAGTTTCTTGTTCTCAGGTATCTCTTGAAAAAGCGATACTTATCTCAATGAAACTCACTGATTAAATAAAACACTTAATTAATCAGGGAGGCACATTGACTGTCTTATCTGAGCTCCTGCCAAAGGAATTCATTCATCTCCATTGGTCCTTATCAACTCTTTTAACGGCGCCTTGCTTTGCTTTGCTAAATGGCATTAAAGTACATTGATTTTTAGCAAACAGGATGTGTTCTATGTTCCTTCGTGGGTCACATCACTTTAAAACAGCAAGGTCACTAACTGTTGTCCCTGTCGCCCTGTGATTTGGCATTGGTTTGAGGTGTTTATCCGGCACCAAGTGGGCAACACCATGTTTACATGTGTTTAAGAGGGATTTGTGAAAACTAACCTCCCCAGTGTTCATCACACACTGTGAACAGACTGGTCTTGTTTGTTAGCTCAGGCAGCAGGCTGCTGCACTCCATTACGACGGCCTGAGGGATCATGATGATGCACGAAACAACCCAGATGACAACAATACTCTTGCGAGCCCTCTTGGCTGTGCTCTTGAACATCAGTGGGTGGCAGATTGCATACCAACGGTCTTGGGCAATGCAGCTCAACGTTAGGACTGAAACAGAAACGGAGATGGTCTGAAAGAGAAAGGACATAAAACACCAGTTAGAAAGAGACAAGTACTCTGGAGATGATATTTTTGATCAATTGAACAGCAAAACTTTGTCTTTCTTTTCTAGGAAAAGGTGAATCTACCGTCACTCATTTTGTTCAAAATAAAAACAAGTTCCAACAGACAAAAGAGATTCAGAATCTAAAAGCCTGAATGAAAACTTCAGCCATCTTTTTTTTTTTTCGCAGTACAATAGTCTGAGTCTGGCCTTGACTGGTGGCGGAGTAGACAGGTTAGTAGAGATTGAAAAAAACACAGTGACTGATTTCATCCACTTTTTTAAAAAAAAAACTTCCAAGGTGATTCAGAGTTGCAATCACTCATATTCCCCAAAACACAATGGTTAAATCTCTGTGGAGGTCAAGCTTACACTGATTCAGTCCAGTGCGTCAGACATGATAATGGCCTAATGAGAATCAAACTGTGATCTGGCAGTGCTGTGAAGTCATCAGGGTTCACTTAGTCTGACAGTGCAAGAGGAGGTCAAAGCCAATCTTCTTCACCTTCTCCCTTGACTCCTTAATAGAGGACAGTCACCACTATGTGAATTACACACCTGCCTAAATCCCAAGGAGAAAGTGTGAGAGGCTGAGCTGCAGCAGAAGAAGGGAGATTTCAATTATGGATCTTTGAAATTGGACTGATATTAGATGTGGCGTGGTGATGCATAAGAGACTTCCTATGTTGGAGAAGGTTTCATTATTTCTCAGCGTCTTGTAGATGGATGTCTACAGGAATTTCAATGAGTCCATTCAGTTCACAGTGGCATCACCAATTTCATGTGGGAGATAAACCTGTGGGTTCATTTCCTGTGGGAAATAAACTTTCAGCTCTATCACTTTGAGATCCTTAACGTAAGGAAGCCAGTGGTATATTAGATCGCCTCTGCTGACTAAATTCATTCTTTTGAAAGGTCTGAAAGAGGTGAACAGAATATTGTACTGTGAGCAAAAAGGCCAAATCCTCACATATTTGTCTACCGCCTGACAGGAAACCAATAGCACATTGACAGGTTTACTGAGCATGGTGTGGCAGCCATAAAACAGATCTGGGATGTTTGCGATGAACATGAAATAAACTTACAGAGCAGACCAGAGAAATCTGTATTAGAATGTGTATTTTTCTGCATGAAAATACCACAACCAAAAAATGAAATAATCCTGCCTGAAGGTTTTGTCTGTGCAGCCAAAGCCTGCAGGAGCTGATTTACATGTGCCAATGTCATCCACAAGACATAAAAACACATGTGAGTCACTGTTAGTAAAGCATGAACATGGGCACTGTTGTTTGTTTTTAGTCATTCCAATTTAAATCTAGCTGTGTGTAAACACTTAAAAGTGCATAAAATGTGTATGAACCTGCCCCTGAAAATAGACCCCAACAAGGCTCTTCTCAAAGTGCTACAGTGCTAGTAGATTTAGAGCCTGGCTTATCACTTTTTTTTTTAAAAAGACACCACATTTGGTACATGGACTGCATATATGAAGTGCTTTTGTAGTCTTACAACTACTCTAAGTGCTTTACTATGCAGTGGATCCTTCACACAGCAAAAGAGGGAAAAAAAGAGACTTTGACATGCAGGCTGAAGGCACTACAGACCTTCAGTTTAATTAGGCGACATGTTCTGCCTGCTGAGCTACAGCCATCACATATTTCTGATTAAGACCAAGTTTCATTGAAGAGTATGGAAGTTAAAAACCTGCTGAGAAACAGATCTCTGTATGTCTAAAAGCAGATGGGAACATTGCACGCGGAGGGTAAATTCTGTGTGGATGCTTTTGTTTGCCAGTTTGTAAAGTTCCTGATGTTCGTTTGCTCCTCAGTAATGATGTAAAGAGCTGCAGGTAAGAGGTGCAGCAGATAGACAAATGCCACACTATTTAATTAAAGCAGCTAACAAGCAATTCTTGTATAACTATGTAAACAAAACAATGTTATGCTGTTTTAGGATGACCTGGGTAAACTAAAATTAAATATAATTAATTCTAACTTTCCTAAATAGCTAATTTGGTCATAATATGCATTATTCTCTCACTTAAGCTACACTAAACTAAACTGAATGCATCGGTTTTGGAGCGACTCCTTAATGAAGGGATCACAGCTTCTCTGCTGAATGTAATGAAACAAAAATACAGGAAAAGTGTTGGGTTACATATTCCAAGTGTGAGCTGAAACAGTGACCTTCTCTGTGGAGGTTTGTAATGACTTTGGTGTAACAACTCCTCTGAATTAAATAATAAAACTAGTCATTTTTTATTTTGGACCAAAATAGAGGCATTTTATGATCAGATATATTGGCAGAGGGACGACATTTCTTTTTAAAAGGTTACAAATTGGGGAAAGTAAATCAGCTTTGTATGGAGGTGATGCTTAAGTTAAATTCACAGAATGAGATTTTAATCAAAGTAATGAATACAAAAGATGTTGTTCAATGATGTTGTGAAGTAGCTTGGATGATCAGGGATGATGCTTCATTCCTAAACTGTCACTATTACCAATAAAAATCATCTAACACGAAGCTGTTGATTAGGTTTCTTTGTTTGATAAACACTGTGGAAGCTGCAGGTAAGCTGAGGTCATAGAGTTAAAGGCAGGGACTGCTTAGATCCATCTATACTACCTGATAGCAAAGGTGTAAGGTTTTTATTTGTACTGCAGCATTCAGACACAATGAGATTTAAAGATTTTTCAATTAAATCTAAAAATTGTATTCAAAGACATTAAAAACAATAATGCAACAAATAAACAAAACTCTCTCTGTAGATGCGAAAGGCTCATTTCAACCTGCAGATTCCACTGAGCACGACAATGTCATGTTTTGGCTGCCAGAGCTTATCGCAGCCACACGACAATGCTTGAGATACCACTGTTTGTACCTCAGCAAGTTACAAAAGCATCCCAGAAGCAGCTCTCCACTGTGCTCCGTGGAGAATCCTGAGTGAGTCTATTTTTTAAGGAAGCTGCACAAAGCTGACCAAGGCAGACTGAACCAGAGAGGAGGTGAAAAACAGGAACAGCTGTTGAGAAACAGTCAATTTTCCATTAAAAGGGCAGTGGCGATTCTACAGTGTGCTGGGGCCCCAAGCAAAAATTCCCAAAGGGCCTCTGACAAGCGTAAACATATTAATAAATACTCTGAAACCAACAAAAAAGGTCAGAAACTGAAATGAATGTGAAAAACACGAGGTTAGCTTCATGACCTTGGATACAAGCAATACTGGGGTTATGGTAACGAAAGTGATGGTTTTTATTTTTTAAAAAGCTGTCACTTTGAACGGAAACAGATAACTGTCTCTCGTGTTAAGGTTTGTTGTTTTGTCGACCCATTGATCACAACCTCATCCTTTTTGTCGACGAGTCTCTTTAATATCCACCGACGTCCTCCTTTGGACCAGTTGTAATCACTGCGACCATCAGAGGGCTCTTCCATGTGCTGTTTTGTGGCAGTTTCTGAAATCTCCTTTGGCTCTTTTGTGTTGATGAATTTTAGTGACTTCATATCATGAAAAAAAAACTTGTATCAGTCAAGCATCAGCACAAAACTAATCTAGTTAACACGACTCTCTGATCTCATTAACTAGATGGACCCTTGGAGAAAGATCTTATGTCTCTCTGTTTTAACTGCCAGGCATCGGGAGTGCTGTAGAGAGTAAACAGCTCTCCTTTATCAGATTCTTTCCACAAGGCCTGAAAACTGCTGTCTAGATACTTGGCAAGAAGCAATTACAGGCCCATTTCAAACCTCCCAGTTCCCAGTTAAAGCATCAAAAAGCCGTCTAACAAAAGCCGAACAGCTTCTAAACCTCTAAGTGATTACCTGTTGTTAATCAGGAAGTTGGGTCTTTTTTTTCCCTTCACTTAAGAGGTCCATTAATCAAAGACTGGCTTTGTTCAAATGTCCTTCAGGTAAACAAAGATTCAAAGTAATAGATGTTTTTTTTCAGACAATAAGGAATCATGCTTTACAAATATTACTGATTTTAAACAAACCTTTAAAAGGATCAGAGAGCATTTAGAATTTAAACTAGACATTCTCTTGTGGACTCTAAGGTTGCTTTTTGATTTTTTTTTTGTTCAATCAGACATTTTTACACAGAAAATGGTTCTCAATCCATCATGGGGCTCTTCCCCATCCCCTTGTAGACCTTTCTGCTGATGAAACACACACATTGCATCAGGCTGTAATAACAGAGCAAGCTCTTCTTCACGCCTCCTACAACAGGCCGTACCCTCTTGCATCAAGCTCAGCCCAGCTCTGTTATGTGTAGCAGACGGCTTCTAGTCTGCAGTAATTTGTTACGTCAAATCTTGAAGTCATTAATCTCACACACTCACAATCACAATTTAAGGAGATAAGGAGTCTCTCTGGGGTCCTTCACATGTACTTGTATAAAGTTTTCTCAGTGGTGCGTTTGTTGTGTTACTCTGTAATTTCCCTCTGGGGTTTCTGTTGAATTAATGCAGTTAGATCCTCTTTAAACAAGCAGCCCTGTTGCCTGGGCTAATAGATGACTGCAGCACCCGCCTTGAATTTAGAGCTGCAAAATATTCAGGGAAAATAATTGTAAATTGTACAATTTAGTTTCCAATCATTGCAATCTCTATTATTTGTTTTTTTAAACATGACAGTCTCAAGCATACACCAACCCTGGTTGCACTTGTGATTTAAAGTGATTTAGTATTTCTCACCAAAATGCATCCCTGGAGTCATACATTAAATTTAATCCAAATTTACCTCGAATTGTAATATAATTTTCTGAAAAATTCAATCAAGGAAAATGAAAAGGAAAATTAATTCCAAATCCAGCCTAATACTGTTATCTGGGTGGAAAATGCGTTTAAAAAAAACTTGTAGTGTAAAACTTGGAGCGTAGCTCAAACTTTTTTATTAAATAATTTAGTGCAGTGTTTCATGTTTTGCACTGATAAATTTTCAGGAGAGTTTCATGTCCAACCAAGCTGTAAAAGTGACAATGATGAGTCACCTTAAACTTTGTGTGAAGAAAATAAATGTGGCTTTTTTTTCCTGCAGAACCTGTGGACCCCAAAAGCTCCTTTCATATCATAACTCAATAGGTGTCAAGCATGTTTTTTTTTAAATTTTTCATTTATTTTTAGATTTTATCGTTAATTTACATGACAGACATTTAGAGAAAGACTCTGAATTCTTGCATAATAAAGGAAGCATGCATGCTCTGTCTCTGCACCGTCTCCATTACAAATAGATCCTAAAATCTTATTATCCCACTTGTTTTGATGCATGCATGTAGCAGGTGGTTCCCTGAGAGAAAAGGAGGAGAAAGATATTACCAAGGAAGCCACCCAAATATGCTAAGGCCCAGGGGTAAAGGTACGCTGGTATTGTCCAGTACTCAATATCACTGAAACATTCAGTGTTTGTATGCAGTCCGCTTGCCAAAACCCACTTACAACAGCCTGTCAGGCGTTTCCAAATGAAAACACATCTTCTTAAGTAAGCTGAACGTAAACTGCACTTAGTTTTTATAATAAATTGCCTCCAAATCGTTTTAGTGGGCTTGTGTCCAGCTTGTGTCCAGACCTCTGGGTTTTTAATCTGCACTGGAGGGAAGCCCACTTTTCCAAAACTATTTAGTTTCTGCTGGCAGACGTCAACATCTGCTGCAGGTGGCTGATATCGAGCACTATGAGTTTTTGGCAGGCAATCTTTTATTGCAAAAATCTCCAAGCAAAAATGACAAGATAACACAAAATAAGATGCGATGTTTAATAATGTTTATTTTTCTCCAGGCAACGCAGACAGCACATGATTGCACAAGTTATTTTGCAGAAAAATTAATTAGGATTGAAATTATGAGGGTTAAAAGGTGAAACAATGACTTAAATTAGCAAAACAAAAACCTACAAAATCAATGTTTTACCCTCTGATTACATCTCTCATGAAACTGTTTTTATGTGCGCACATCATTTATGCAGTCAGCGTATGAAACTATAATCACATGTAAAGGAGTACCTTGAATACTTACTCTCGTAAATTGTGTGCCTTAAGGTTTGAGAGCCACTAAGCTTGAGTAGCCAGCGAGCTCATCTGCTGCTGCTGCAGCAACAGGAGAGAATTCTTTATCTCCTCCTTTCCTCTCTGTCGTGGTCTTGCCTGCATCTCTTTGCAATATTTTTCTTTGCTAAAAGGGTTTTTCTATCCAGCATCCTCTCAACTCATTCATCCCGCCCCCCTCACGTGTGTTCACTTAAAATGCACACATGCCAAGTTATTTTTTACATCTGGTGCTATTCATAAAACATACAGGGCTGTGGCCTCGGATGCCAGGGCCTAATGACGCAAATGCCCCTATGTACGTAGAAATAAGCAACACAGAGCATGCATTGTTAGATTTTTTTTTTTTCAATTATTTTGTAGATTTTTCTTTGTCTTGGAGAGAGTGAAGCCACCCATTGTCACACACAGTGCCTTTGTGCTTCCATCAACACCAGCATCAAACAAAATCATCAATCCATGAACAACTGCACCTCAGAGACGGTGTGCTCCCATGGCTCTTTGTCTTCATGTTCCCCTGCTGCATGAAGGATCTGTCTGTGGTACAGGGTGGTGTGGCTGCTGTCTCTAAGATGAACAGATAAACTGGTGAGTTTATTTCACCCTTCCTTCCCTGTAGCCAGCAGAATGGGCTCCTTCCTGCAATTTCTCCGTTCATTGTTTATCCCCCTGTACCTCCTGCAAGCAGCTGGGATAAACCCTGTTTATCCCCTCCTCCTATAACTCCTGTAACAAGGTATCAAAGTATCAAGGTGATTTATTTGTCTCTGAGTGGCAAAAGGCTGCATCAAAACATAAAAGCTATAGTCCTCCAAGCTACAAACACAGAACATATAGGCTAGTGCAGAAAATATAACAAAGAATAGGACAAATGATTGAACTGAGAGGTATAATTATAATTATTTATATTCAAAGAAATTGTGGCAAGTTTGGATGCTACTGCACTTACACTTGTCACCATTGCACTCTATTAAGTTTTAGCAGTGCTGCTTGATGTCAGATGTTTGTTAACTGGAATAGTTTTTACAGTTGCAGCAACCAGAACTGAACTCAGAACTTAGCATCCTATGATTTGGACACTTTTTGTCCTGTGCAAAACTTAGGAGGAAAAAGTTCATGTTACTTTAGGTTATCGAGCAGCTGGTTGCATCCCGATCTCTCTTCACATTCAAGTGTTCACAGATATCAATTGTTGCAAAAATATTTGAAAATGGAAAAATGCGTTATG
This sequence comes from Ctenochaetus striatus, assembly GCA_034780835.1. Classification (NCBI taxonomy): domain Eukaryota; kingdom Metazoa; phylum Chordata; class Actinopteri; order Acanthuriformes; family Acanthuridae; genus Ctenochaetus; species Ctenochaetus striatus. The sequence continues at coordinate 10,915,200 of JAUZTA010000004.1, forward strand.
ATTTAACAATGTAACTTACCTACAAAAAGAGATTTGTTGCACCTGCTACATGCACATAATTGTGTAGTGCTGTGTTTCTCTGTGACAGTCTCATAAAAGTTTGATTGCACCTTTTACATCACGAACAACCATCATGAAACTCTACTATCCTCCTTACACCTTGCAGTTTCTGATCATGCAGATAGTTTTTGTGGTTTTATTTTTGCTGGATTTTGATCTCTTTGTTAGATTTCTGCTGCCTCACTAACACAGTGAAGACTCTCTTCGTTGGAAAGGTCCAACCTGTTCCCCATCACATAAGATAGCTGACTCCTTTCACAGAGGGAAGAAGAGAGGAGATGGTCCGGAGAACTTTTCACAAATCTAATACAAAAATCACAAATTTGACATTTTTTCCCCCAAAGCTTACTGAGCTTGATTTTTCTGTCATTTAGACTGGTTTCGTAGAAATTAAGAGAAATTACCAACATTTTTCCATCTGCAAGATGCCAGAAATTTCTTAATTTCATGGACTGATATGATTTTATTAAACTGTCAAATATTATATAATTGTAATATCTGTTGGACTTTGTCCCCATTGGTCAATGTAGTCGCTTTTACCAAAAAGGCAACATACTGTGTGGTCTACACACACAGGTCCAATCAGCTGAGGACTCTAATTAAAAGCGTCTGTCAGTGTAAATGATAGAAATACTGATGACTAAGTCCACATGTGCTTCCTTTTGGACTTTCAGACTGAGACACTCTTGATTTAAGTCACAGGCACTGTGACGCGTTCACCTTCATCGCAGTAAATATGAAAGTGCACTGGTTCACACAGGGACTGATATCCATAGATATAAATTTAAACTCATGTCTGCGGATTTTAAGAATATTTACATCAGCAGCACTTTTTCTCTTGCACAGGGTCCTTATTACTCAATGTGATGTGCTTCATGTAGCTTGAAGTTATCAGTTAAGGAGTAGATAGAAAGATTTGGCTTGGTAACTTTGTGGCAGGTGTTTACATGTAGACATAAACAGAAGCCTGACTGACCTGTGAGGTGATTGATAACATAATACCAGTTGTCTGTACAAAGAGCCAAGTGTACCTGCTAATGTTGGCACATAAGAACATCTCTATCACTTTGCTGTAAGTCAGCAAGTCAGTATAATAGACATTTGTATTTAACTGGTCTCATTGTTTAGCTCTGCCATGAATTGTAGTGTTTAGATAAACTCTATTTATATCTGTTGAAGCTCTTGTTATAAATTTCTCCTATCGTCCGCTGATTTTAATAGAAATTGTTTGAAAGTGTTTGTGTCTAGCAGTGCTCATACATACACTAGAATAAACTGGAGATCAGATCATAGGCTGGATGTTATTCAGAAGTACACAGGCTTGTATCTGCTGTAGTTATGTTTTCACAGTGGATAATTAAAGTTGGCTAATGAATGCTGAATACTGGAGCAGTGAAGTGAAGAAATCTGCAGGACATCCAGTGGAAGATTGATTAAAACATGGTTTAAAGATGATAACTGAAAATCCCCTCAGTCTGTTATTTTCAAAATTATATTTGTTGATTGAAATCAGTGCTAACAATTTTTCCGACTTGATTTTTTTTAATAATGACTACAACATCTCGCAAGAATACACCAAATACGTGAAATTATTAGAAAAATTTAACATTTGGGCAGTATAATTGTACATTTTCACTAGATTTAACATTTTAATGTGAATATGAATGAACACTCATTAACTCTAACTAACCTGGTGTTGCATAGTTTGATTGGAAAATTTAGGTATAGTTCAATGCATTTTTAAAATAATTTTCCTAGTGTTAAAACTCCTTGTGCTTCTTTGCGCCTTTCTGACTAAATTGTTCTTGACTTCTGTTATTTCTTCAGACTCTCTGGAGTCACCACAGGTCGTGGCCTCTGCTACGTCATGCGAGACTCAACACACACTGAATTCTACACATTCCTTCATTCAAATCAAGTGTGCACTGGGCTTCTCGAGAGGCTGCAGCTGTGTTAAACATTCTTTTCAGAGCCGTAACCCATGAGCAACCATCAGAGTCCTCTTTCCCACCCAGTGTTTTGCTGACAGACACTGTTTAACTTCAGCTTTTCACACCTTGCTCATCACACTTGCAAACACAGACACGTATATACATTTAAAAATCATCCCTTCATAGCCTTTCTTGGAGCAGACATGGTGTCTTGTCGTAGCAAGTAAAACCACAGAGTAATTAACGTTAATGACGGCTGTGTTCATAGGTGCATTATTGTGGCCATGGAACTGCAATAGCTGAATGGAAAATAGTCATTATTTAAGTTATTAATGACACCTGTGTTAGATAAGTCCAAATTGCTTCACACTCTGATGGGGCAGGTCATCTCTCATCTCATTTGCCTTATCTGTACGGTTCAGTTTTTCTTAAAAAAACAACTCAGAACACATGGAAACATCTGTCATCTAACCTTTCATTTGCCAGAGTTACATGTAAACAATGCTGGAGCTGCCTGCTGGTAAACTTCAGTCATAACAAACCTTTAACTTAGGGCGGTCAACCTCGGGCTGATCCCTGTGCTTTGTTATTTACCCATAATGTCTCTGTTGGAGGTGGCGTCAGCTCAGCTGTACTCTGTTCTCAAGACCAGCCCACTCACATGATGCCTGCCATCACTGTGGTGAAGATTTGTGGGTGTCACTGGGCCAACTGAGTCGAAACCAAATCTAAAGCAGTTGTTGCTTTTTCTTTGTTTTCCACAGCAGACATTTTGAGTCATTTTAGC
>JAUZTA010000004.1:10991926-11003330 GCA_034780835.1 Ctenochaetus striatus
GAGCTGATGAGGCTGCGGAACAGCAGTTCCATGAATCTCCTGCTGAATCCGCACATCTCTCGGTGGCTTGGCAACAGTGTGAATAAATGCCATCTTCACCTGCCGACCTAAAAAAAAAAAAAAAAATCTGTGTACAGATCATCAAAAAGGACTAAACACTGTTTTCTTATGTATGTAATGTAATGTATATTAAAATACTCACTGTTTCATCTTAAATTATTTATAATTTCATTTTAGAAGTGATTAATTAGGATTTGGGGTTTTCTTGACAGTGATCCACACATATGGCATGTTTTACTGAATAATGGTCACAAGTTCAGAGTAAATCACCCACCCTTGGGTTTGTTCGAATGTGCCGAGACTATGCTTTTTGTCAGTCTTTGAAGTTTTCTTTCCCTCTCCTCAGACAGCCGGATGTACATCTCTTTCCAAGATTCATACTCCTGAAGTTTGGAGTCTTTGAAGTCCCTCTGACAGTGTTTCCCCCACAAATGGTCCGTCACACCAACATAGATCTGCGGAAAAAGTTACTGGCCTGACGATGAATCAACACTGAATGCTTATCACATGCTCTTATCACAATTTTTTCAAAAACTTTTCTAATCTCTATCAAAGGTCTACAAAGTTCAAGTGGACTTAACCAAGAAAGGTACTTCCTGAATCAACTGACATACATTAAGTGGCTACTGAAGGTAAATCTGCTCAGACACAGAGGCTGCAACTTTCAGCTGCTTCAGAAGAGCAGGTGTACCTAATAAAGTGGCCAGTAAGTGTGCATTCATTTCTTTCGTATAAATGTTCTTACTGGGTTGCATTCTTCAATGCGTAGCAGTTGCTCTGGTGTGCACCTCTCCAACACTGGCTCAAGGATTTCAAACGGGACTCCACCAGTTTCATAAAGCACTGAGAAGAGATTCCTGCACCTGAATATAAATCCAACAAGTTTACAGACTGAGCAAAGGTCCTCTGGGTTTCTACTCACAGTTGATGTTATTCTGGAGCGTGCGGATACACTGTTGGTGCAAACTTATCATGGTTGGCAGAAAGACGGTCTTGGCACCAGAGTAAACTTGCATCTTCCTGTTAAGTCGTTGACCGGTGAAGAATGCAGATTCCGCAGATGTGTCGAAGAAATCTGTCTCCCTTTCAACTTACAGGAAAAAGAGAGTGTCAAGAGCAATCAAAGTAAAAATATAAAAGCTGGTTTTGGTGCAGATACAGTACCTTTTTTCTCAAAGCTCTCAACACTGGATGCCTTTTCATATTCAGGAAGAAGATTGGGTAAAGGAATGTTCATCAGGTCCATTACAGTCTCTTTAAACTGCTAAATTACATATTTTGAGTCAATATTTGCTCATTATTAACTGCAACCAAAAAGCCCAAAGTTTAAGATCATTGTCAAATGTACCTTTTTTGGAGAGCGGAAATTTACAGACATCACAGGCAACTTGAAAGCTTTCATGCCATCGTCTTTTGCTGCTTCTTCTTTTACCCCAGTCTTGATTCTTTTGGGAGGTTTCTTCACCGCAGGTCTTTCTTTTCTCTTGAGAACATTCACGTCATAGTTCAAGTACGATTCAAAAGACATGGAGGGCTCATTCTGGTCACTGTCTTTTTCCTTGTCTTTGTAATTTATTTTACTCTTTTTGTGCTGATTTGGATATCCGGACTCTTTCGGACCAGCAGCCTTCTCTTTACTGTTTTTTTCCCTTTTTCTGTCTGAGCACACTGATATTCCTAAGGATCTGTCAAATTCAGATAAAGTTTCTTTGCCTTCTTCTGATGATTTTGTTTTCTTATTTGAATCTTCTTCCAACTTGAATCTTCCGCTATCAGAACTGCTTTTTGATGTTTTTCTGGAATCAGATCTTAATTTCTGATGAGCTTCCTCTGGATTTTTGATTCCAAGCAAAGTATCACCATCTCCTGATTCTCTGTTATCCTGACCTTTTTTCCTCTCTGTGGAAACAAGTGAATTCTGTGTGGCATCCTCGTGGAATTGAATTTTCTTTTTTGATACACCATTTTGAGAGTTTTTCTGGTTTTCTTGTTGACTTTTTTCTTCATTTTCGTCCGCATCTTCGTGTCTTTTCTGTTTTTTACAGTGTTTCTCTGAATCAGCTTCTCTACTCCCTGTTTTGGAGACAGCCTTGCATTCAGAATTCTGACTCTTGTCGTGAAATATTAAGCAATTATTGTTTAGATCCTCTGTTGTCAAACTTCCAGTGTTAGGGCAGTTTTGATCATCCAGTTTGCCTTTAATGGACAAACTCTCTGATGCCTCCCCATTGTCAGTGTGACTGCATCAAGGAAATATTTTAAGTTAACACTAAAAAATATACGCAAATTTAAAGAAGGTTGTGTTATATTGCACATTGTTAAATAAAACTTGAAGGTTACAAACATCTCACCTTGTGGCTTCCTTAGGAACCAATCTTTTCCAACCCCTAACTAGCGACTTGGCAAATTCTCCAGCCTGTTCATGTCTGCGCAAAGAATTAACAGTTTTGCCAATTCCAGTTTCCTAGTTAATGTGAAGACACAAGTCAGTGCAGTCAGAGAAATTTGTACCAAAATTAGACGAAAAAAATCTAGACACGAAATAGACTGCTTGCAACAGAAACTCACAGCAAGAATGTCTAATGTGATTTCCAGATCCTTTAGTTTCTGTAAAATTTTTAGAACCTGGAAAGAGAAGGAAAAACACATAAAGCTGCCCGTTATATGTGCTTGAATGTGATTTTTATGACTGTTCTGTACAAAAAAGGGATAAAATGGGGAAGTAAATTGAAGAAAAACTTGACACACCAAATATGGCAGTCCTGGTTTTGGATTACCACAGTTGCTGATTTTGCATACATAGCAGGAGCTATGTATGGGAACCATCACACACCCACTTAGGCTGCTCATTTTACTGCAAACTATAAATGGATAATGCTACTACTACTGGCTGTTACCGGGTCTCATTGTACAACTTAGTTGGGTGTATTCAAGTTGTGCACTTGGCATCTTAATGTAATGCGTTGTGTATTAGTGTAACGTGGAGAGCTAAACTTTGGCTGATTTGTAGTTCAGTCTATATTAAAAGGCCTCACACAAGCCTGCCCAGCGCCTCAACCTCCCCTGATGGACAGCAGCCATCAGCTGAACAACTGGAGGAGTTACCAATTATAGCAGCAAGACACCTCCCATTTAAACAGCCCGAGCCCCCACAGTAAAGTGTTTCACATGCCGTGTGGCAGCAGTGCACATGTCAATGACTGAAACAGCCCTCATTACAATCAAAGATACAAGACGAGCACTGTGAAGTAAAGGACCAGTGAAAGGAAAGACTAGTGTGGCCAATTAAAAGAGAAGAACTCAAGAAAAAGACTCAATGTTTCTAGAGAAATTATTGGCCGAATCATTTTACGCACCTTCATTATTTATAAAGCAGCGGTAAAGTTTATTACCAACGCGTTTTATGTCACTATCCTTATCCCTTAATCCTGCCCTTCAGCTCTGTTTTTCTATTGTGCGCACTTCAAGCAAAAAATAAATAAATAAATAAATCATCGTATCTACCATAGCAGACTCTGTTGCGTCTGTGAGCTGAAGTTTGAAGCGCATAACTTTCTTCATCACATCATCAGCGCTGCTGGCCATCACGGTGATTCACGTGCAATCGTCTTCGCACACCGGGCAGCGCGCGCCCTTTGATGACACTAATATAATGGGCGGAACAGACAAGCCATGGTATGATGGGGGTGTCTGGTTTGGAAATTATGTAATGTTATCTTTGCGTTCATATTGTTCCTACAGAGTAAAAAAATATAGTAAAATGCTTTTCTAAAATTTCTCCCAAGCCTGCAGATTTGCCAAATGACAAAATGTCTGTTTTTTTTTTTCAAAGAAATCTTGCTCTCCTTTCAAAATGTTTTCCTAAGAATTTGTATGACTTATATGATCAAGACTTTTAGCTCTCTGTTGATGAAGCAGTTCGAGAAACTGAATGTATTTTAAAAGCTGTACACTTCCCAGCTTTCATTAGCCAAAACTTATACTTGTGATACAACTTGTGATACAAATGAGCTGGACATAAATGGTGAGTTCCTTCTCCTGCTTAACGAAACTGTGGAATTCATCTCTTTTCTGTCTCCACAGACTTATGTACAAAGAGCAGACATTTTCATTTTAGCCAACACACTACTAAATATACTTGGATAAAATGGGGCTTAAACTATGCGTCTTTGATTTATATTTACTCCAACTGAATTCTGTTGATTTCCATTGATATTGTGTTTAAGATCACATCCACTAATAAACAAAGGTAGACTTAATTTTGATTGGAGGATTTTTTTTCCCTGAATATTGTTTAAGTTAAACATGAAAAATGTAACTTACCACTGAGAGCCAATGAGATTTGAAAACTGCCAGATGAAACTCTTAATATGACGTCTCATTGAGGACATTGGACGAGCCCCCACAGTATGTTGACGTCATCTGATTGGAGGCTATAGTGGGACACTATATTGAGGTGGGGGATGTATGGTTCCTGCCACATGCACTGAAATTGCTTGATTGGCACTGACACCCCAAGAGGAGGAGTTAACTGCATGTCTCTTTCAGCAGGGGTGACTGCCGCTCTCTCTCTCCTGCTCCAGTAACTGGAGGCACAAGTTCCTTCTTCCCCAACCTCAACTTAATTTCTCAGGTAAGTAAAGCTTTTTGTGTGGCTTATCTGCAATTTTAGCAAATGAAAGGGCAACTTAGACTTGTTAATATTTGAGGGTTTTTCAGTAATTTTAGGGCGGATAATGTGCTCTTTTCCTGTTTACTTGGACATTAAGTGGTAAATAAATTGTCTGAAGCTGGAAAAGTTGACATGACGCTCTTATTAATTTTGTACACAAAGACACAGTGTGACATTAAACTTCAAGATCTCTTGGGTTGTGCGTAAATAAAGTAAGGGGTAGCTTTTTTTTGTCTTGTAGATTGTATTATTTGCAGACATCTGCAAAACATGTCAAAACCAAGAAAAAAGAGACAATTTTTTTTTTTATTTGCCCCAATTTGAACTTTAAAAGTCAGAGGACATGAGGCCTGTTGCTCATGTCTCAAAGTCTATAAAAGGAACGACATGGGTGAGCCATCCAGAGTTGCTATTCCTGTACACGCTGCTGATAAACTGTGACAGATGCAGAGAGGGGCATGTTGACACACTCACTGGCCCCAGCATCACCTGGTAGCACACATGTTTTCGAAGGTGTCAGTGTGTAATTGTGCATAAATAAATTGCACAACTCCACGGTTTTTCATTTATACAACAAGTTAATTGTGCAGGGATCCGACATTATTGCTTTGTTAGGGGCAAAGAAAATAGAACATAGTAAGGATACAAAGACAACACGATACACAAGGCTAATTTTCAACAATACAAGCTACTTTAATGTAGTGCAATTTCGTGATACTCTTGCAATACTCCTAACTCCAATGTAAATTAGATCTGTGGCACATGACTTTATCTGGCTGACTGTGTGAAACATCTTTTCTTACATGTTTTATTTATTTATTCATTTATTTTTTTCCAGAAGGTTTGGGCTGTATTCTTGTGCTGCAGCCATGGCACCCAAAAAGAACAAGTCAACCAAAAAGAGCAAAGGAGACATAAATGAAATGACCATAATGGTTGAGGACAGCCCCATCAACAAGATCAACGGGTTAAACACTCTGTTGGAGGGCGGAAATGGCTTCAGCTGCATTTCAACTGAGGTTACCGATTCTGTGTATGCACCAAACCTCCTGGAGGGTTTGAGCAACATGAGGCAGGATAACTTCCTCTGCGATCTAACAGTCGCCACCAAGTCAAAGTCATTTGATGTCCACAAGGTTGTCATGGCCTCTTGCAGCGAGTACATTCGAAACATCTTGAAGAAGGATTCGACCCTCCAGAAGATCGACCTGAATGACCTCTCACCAGTCGGCCTCGCCACAGCAATCACATATGCTTATTCTGGAAAACTGACCCTGTCGCTGTACAGCATTGGCAGTACTATTGCTGCAGCCATGCTGTTACAGATTGGCACCTTGGTGAAGATGTGCAGTGACTTCCTGATGCAGGAGCTCAGCGTGGAGAACTGCATGTATGTAGCTAATATCGCTGATGCCTATGACCTGAAGGAAACCAAGGAGGCAGCTCAGAAATTCATGCGGGAGAACTTCATTGAGTTTTCAGAGATGGAGCAGTTCCTGAAGCTCACCTATGAGCAGATCAGTGATTTCCTCTCAGATGATTCCCTGCAGCTTCCTTCTGAGATCACAGCCTTCCAGATCGCCATGAAATGGTTGGACTTTGATGAGAAGAGGTTGAAGTATGCGGCAGATCTCCTGACTCACATCCGATTTGGCACAATCTCTGCACAAGACCTTGTGAATCACGTCCAGAGTGTGCCAAGAATGATGCAAGACCCCGAGTGCCACCGTCTCCTTGTTGACGCCATGAATTACCATCTGCTCCCATACCAACAGAACATCCTCCAGTCACGCAGAACAAAGGTCCGTGGCGGCCTCAAGGTGATACTCACAGTCGGCGGACGCCCTGCTTTGACAGAGAAATCTCTCAGCAAAGATGTTCTTTATAGAGATGCAGATAATGTGTGGAATAAGTTTACAGAAATGCCAGCAAAGAGCTTTAACCAGTGTGTGGCAGTCTTGGACGGCTTCCTGTATGTGGCAGGAGGTGAGGACCAGAATGATGCAAGGAACCAGGCCAAACACGCTGTTAGCAACTTCTGCAGGTAAGCACTCACTGTGACTTTGAACGTGGAGCTTTTCATGTTAGTTTGTGTAATATTAGAAAACAAAACAAAATCTGTCCTCTTTTAAATTCTTTAGATACGACCCCCGTTTCAACACTTGGATTCACTTAAACAACATGATCCAGAGGCGCACCCACTTCAGCCTCAACATCTTCAACGGCCTCTTGTTTGCCATCGGAGGGCGAAACGCTGATGGCGTTCAGGCCTCGTTGGAGTGCTACGTGCCCTCCTCCAACCAGTGGCAGATGAAGGCACCAATGGAGGTGCCACGCTGCTGTCATGCCAGCTCCCTCATCGATGGCAAGATCCTTGTATCAGGTGGTTACATTAACAACGCCTACTCCAGGGCCGTGTGCTCGTATGACCCCTCCACTGACACCTGGCAGGATAAGAGCAGTCTGAGCGCACCTCGAGGCTGGCACTGCGGCGCCACCATAGGAGACCGAGCCTACGTCATCGGTGGCAGTCAGCTGGGAGGTCGTGGGGAGAGGGTGGATGTCCTTACTGTCGAATCTTACAACCCTCAAAACGGGCAGTGGAGCTACTGCTCGCCTCTTCTCACAGGAGTGAGCACAGCAGGTATTTCCATTTTGAACAACAAGCTCTATCTCCTTGGGGGCTGGAATGAGGGCGAGAAGAAGTACAAAAAATGCATCCAGGTTTACAACCCTGACCTCAATGAATGGACTGAGGATGATGAGTTGCCAGAAGCTACAGTCGGCATTTCATGCTGTGTCGTCACCATCCCCACACGAAAAACAAGAGAGTCCAGAGCCAGTTCAGTGTCATCTGCACCAGTCAGTATATAAGTGTTTAGATGGAAGTAAATGGTATAGTTTTCATGTCTAAAGGTCTCCAGCTTTTCTGTTGCATAAATCTTCTAAACTAAATGAAAGTTTTTTTCTCAGATATAATTCTATCAACTATCTTAACATGAGTAAAAATGAATAGAATCCGAGGATTTTAAATTTGGAAACATGTTCTTTTATGCTTTGTTTTTTAACTGGAAGCAAATTGAAGTCAGCAGATGCATTTTAAAGAATTCAGAAGCCTCAAAATGTATTGTTAGTATCTATAGTTTAAATGTTAGTATGATCGGCTCAATTAAGGTCAAATATTGTTAATATGGAGACAAACTGGACTTCACATATCCAGTTTTTATCATTTTTTTTATCATTTAAACAGTAATTTACCTTTGGGGCCACTTCAGTTTGGATAATTTCATTTGCTCGTTTTCTATAGCAAACAATGTTATTTAAACTTCAGTTAAAAGGTGCAAAAGGCTAAATCAGTGCTGCTATTGAGAACAATTTGTAAATGTTGTAACTGTCTTTTTATTCAGTGCCATGGTATCAACAGTTCAGACAAGACAGTAATTAATAAGTGAGAAATAAACAGCAAAGCTATAAATGTTGAAGGATTTTGTGAAAGTCATGTTTATGGTGTCTACAGCTACTGCGATTCTCATAAAGCCTACTTTAGCCCACACTGAGGGGCAAAAACTGGAGCCAGATTAAGTGTCAGCACCACCTACCAGGAGTAGGCGCTTGTGATTAATGTTAAAACACACCACGGAGTCAGGCTGCAGTCTCTCTTCAAGTGTCTACCGTATTAAGCTGTCTTATGTCATATGTTGTTGGATTGTCACAAACTGTATCAGGATTCTGTTGGGAAAATGTTGGTATGATGAGGGTTGAATGGGTTTAGATGTGATGGAAACAAGATATTTTGTAAAAAGAAAAACAAAACCTGTAACCTAGAAATGACAACGTCAGCCTGAGCTTTCCAAGAGTCAGTACTCATGAGTTCCTGGACTGTTCATGTCTTTTCATTTTTTTTTGTTTTAAATAAAAGAAATGGAGTGTAAGCTGCTCTGGGCCTTGGTCTTTTATTTATATTCATTTGATTTACTTATTTTTGTTAGCATTTTAAAGTGCCTTTTACCATTATTCAACAAATCTATAATAAATCGATTTCAGCTAATATCTACTTGTTCTTTTATTGGTGCCTTTTTTTACTACTTCAAAATGCGTTACAGCTATTATTGGTATGTGGCTCGATGAAAAAGCATCATTGAAATATGCCATTGTGATTTCGTTTCAACATATTTGCACAGAGTTAATTGCAGTATGTGCAAACTAGGAGGAACAAGTAACTATTTAGAAGACTGCTTTGATGGATACATGAGCTTTTGACCTGACTTGACTATCTTTAACCTTACATCAGTGGTGTTAAAAGCTCTAAACTTTGTATGTGTCCATCAAAGAGACTCAGAAATATATCTTTTTTTGTTTGTTTTACTTTAAAAATTTTAAATTGACAAATTTTAATATTAAGGTAAACATATGGAGGTAGAAGCAGGTATGTTTGTGCACCAAAAACGAATTATAAGGTCTAAAATAGTAAAGATGCCTTTTGACTGACCAAAAGCTCACTGGCATCAAATGGGTTTTCTTAATTTGTTGATAAAAGTAACTCTTTTCTGTCTTTTGCTTTTGCTATTCTATTTCATTACTGTAAGCATATTTTAATTGTAATGATGAAACTGGGCCTCGGGCATGTACAACATTGCATATTTCATGGATTTTTAAGGGGTGGGGCTGAGACGGAAAAAGGGGATGTCACAGTTTTTTTCAATTCAAACAGTATTTTAAACAAAATGCGGGAACAGCTGCAAGCACTGTCAGATCTTATCAATCTACACTCACACAGTGGTGACAAAATAGAGTGGCTAAGTGTTTGATGGATAAACATTAAATTATAATATCTAGCAGTTTCATTGTACTCAATTTTTATTTGCACATCCACAACCTCCTGATCACTATGACAACACATTTGTGTTTGTAAATTTACGCCCACACTTTGGATAAGTTGTCTGTGGCCTGTTACTAGATCAGCTTTCAAGAACTAGTTAGTTCATGTGGACTAAAATAAAACATTAAAAGACCTACCCAATGATTTTCCAGAGTCTGTGTTGTCTGTCACTACTTTAAACTACCACAATCTGTGGCTGTGATTTATTACCAAATCACTGACAGTCTAGATTTTTTGTTTTTATACATGGAGAACAGTTAGCTTGACAAGTCTAGATAAATTACTAACAAACAGGATGTCAGTAATCAGTCTGCTCAAAAACAAAGAAACACAAATTAAATAAAATATTTGTTTTGGAAGTCAAACAGCATCGTTATTTTGTCATTATTCCGTCCTTGTTTAATCTACAAATGTATGAACAGTATGCTACACACACCCACTAATAGTATAAAGTGCTGTGTCATTATTACAGTCATATTTGCCTCTGTGATGGTGCTTTCGAGTGTTCCTCATAAACTGGTTCCAGCATTACAGTCGTAAACATTACTCATTCATGTCAATACTGGGGTTTGAAAATGATAAGAAAAGACAGACAATAACTAAATAGATTTGTGATGGTATTGCAAACATGGCCGCTTTGTGCTGCCATTGTTTTAAAAGAAACATATGAGTAGGTTTAAACAAACTGAGTTAGTAATGGTTTACACATTATGTCCTAAATATTTTAAATTGTTTTGTCTTCTAACAACTGTGCTTTTTCCACACACTGATTTAATTTTATATCATTTAGAGCAAGGATAACCAACAATGTTACTATCACCTGTTATAGTTAGCCGTTTACCTGTAACAAATGTCACAAACACGTGCTTTTGGAGCTTTCAACAACTTTCTCAGTCTTTCTCTTGCCCCTGTGTGAAGTAAAATATTAAATATATTGCCTTCATACTGTGTTCAATCACGTTTATGTCAAAAAGGATTAGAACATTATAATATTTTGTTTTATTTATGTTTTACACAGTGACCCACTTTAATGAAATGAAGGGATGTAACACATCTCATATAATAAACCTTAAGTGCTGTGTCATAATTACAATCATCCTGTCTCTTTTTTATTGAGCTTAAGTACTGCTGATAAGCTGGTAGACACAATCGAAACATGTCTCACTCATCTTAAAGCTGATAAGAAAAATTGATAAGCAAGATAACTAGTAGGCCTAAGTAAATAGACTTGTGATGCTTGAAAAACAGCACATTACTGTTGTGTGCTGTCATGTTAATACGGTGAAAATATGGTGAGCAAAACTGTTTAACTTGTCTTGCAGACAATTACTTACCAGAGAAAAGACATCAAATTGCTAAAAGGAGGCAAAACAAAAAAAAGTAGAAGGAGCAAATAATGAAAGAAATAATTAGGCTTAAACAAACTAACCTACATCAGCTTAGCATGTATTTTGTCCTACAAGTGATGAAATTGTTTAGTAGCTGCCAGTTTTAACTGTCCATCAGTGGTGAGTTACAGCTAGTGCTGAGGTAACTTTATTAGGTGTTTGGTCAATTGAAAGATTATTTACATAACAAAAGTTCTTATAACTGAGAAAAAGTTATTAATTCTGCAAACAAGTCCAACATTCTTCTTGCATCCACCTTATTATTTGGGGCTTTTATCTGCCGTAAATCAAGGCAAATTAAATAACTGGGCAATGGGGTGTTAATGACAGAAATAAAAAAGATTTGTGGTCATCATTTTAACCCAGAATTAAAAATGAAAAATGGCACTTTAAAAGTTATAGTAG
>JAUZTA010000004.1:11007193-11020427 GCA_034780835.1 Ctenochaetus striatus
TTTTTAACAAACTGATTTTACTCCAACAAATGAAGAATGAAAGTAGATTACTTTTTTTTCTTAATTAATTTTTAGGACTGTAAACTACAAATTAACCAGAAACTACAGACATGCTCATGGCCACACATTTATTTACAAATGCAGCAGGGCTTGGCAAAATTATATATAGGTGAGAGGCACATCTGAGATAACAAAATGGCGCTGGGTGCAATGGACAAACTATTTGTTGGACCAAATACTTTGATATTGATATTGCAACATTATTGTGGGGATGATTATTAGTGCTTTAATAAAATAATTACACTGTTAATTTTTTTCTAAAAAATGATTAGTCATGTGGATAATATGACTAAGTGGGTAAAAGGTGTATGCTACAACAGCTAGAAAAGTATGATAAGTTTGTAAATATTAATAATTATGCTGTAATACAGTCTTAAAATCCAGGAAAAGAGGACACTGAAGCCATATCATGACATAACAGTATCTAAACTCTGAGGCAATGTCTAATCAGTGTTAATAAATTGCTTTTATCTCCTTCAAAGACTCTAGTTTATCACTTTGTCATTGCACCAGTAGAAGCAGCTTCAGCTCTGAGTTGTTCTGAATGCGCCTGCGGAAGTTTCCGCCTCTCCGTCCCTTCTATCATTACGTTGCCATCGGCACTGTGGAGAAGTTAGTGTCAGTGTGATGAGCTGTTTCATCCTGCAATCAGGCCAAAAGGTTACATTTTTGTCTCTTTCCTCATTCTCACAGTCAATCATTAAATGAAGTTCGACACACACAGTGGGCTTTTGTTTGTCTTCCGGTCACAATGGCTGCACATATTGTTCTCCATCTGTGCAGGTTCCGACACAGGGGTCTTTGGTCTCCTCTCTAACCCAGTTCAGCTCTTCAAAAAGACATTTATGGCTTTTAAAAGTTTCTCCTTTGCGTAGTGTTAGTGCCCACCGTGTCCTAGAGGAATATCTCTGTTTTATCTGTTACATGCTTCCCTTTGCTTAAACTTCACAACAGTTATATCTTAAAATTTGCATTTAGGTTCCCGAATTGTTGCCACCTTTTTCCTTGAAACATGAAATTTACACAGGCAGAAAATCCCCTCTGATAAAGAAGAAAAATTAAAGATAAAAGTATTTGAGTTTAGGCTGTAAACAAAATAATTTGTATCACTGCACTTAAATGTTCATACATTTGCAAAGTTGTGATGATAATGTTCTCCTTGAGCCTGGATTTTCTGTGGACTTCAATGAAAGTGATTTTAATAAAATCTTTAACAAGTCCAACTATTTAGTTGTGTTTTCTGCTTGAAAAAATTATAATAGTATATAATAAACTAAATGTTTTATAAAAGTGCTCCTGGACAAAATAACTAGACAAATTGGAAAAAGACAAAGAAAAACATTTAGCCTGAGGACAGATCTTAGTGATAACAATCAGAGCTCCACCTGGCAAATGACATTTACAGGCCTGAATTATGGTAAAGTTTCTGTGGAAAGAGGAATTCTCTGCAGGCGGTATAATGTGTTTGTACAAGCTCGTGAGTGTTATGCTTGCCTGCTGTCAATGACGTCGATCTAAATCTGTGGAGCCAACTTCACCCAGGGGAAATACCGATGGCAGTGGGAATAGTAGAGCCGATGCATTCCTCATTACTGCCCCTCTGTCGCACACACCAAAGAGCACGCTCTGGAGCACAAATACGTCGCGTTCGTTTGCCCTGCAGCGACAGGGCCGACATACGACAGAGGGGAAAGTGGTTGGTTTATTTAATCAGAGAGGTCATCGTGGCACTGAGACCAGGCCAGTTTTCTTAAAGGCCTTCTTCATTGCTGACCTGTAAAAGTAGACTGTTTTCACAACACTCTTTTTTTTTTTTTTTTTTTTTAATGTTTACAGTCACCCCACACTTTGGAGACCAGAGTATGGCAGCTACATGATTGAAGGAACCCCAGGGCAGCCGTATGGCGGGACCATGTCAGAGTTCAACACTGTGGAGGGCAACATGAGGAAGAGACGACAAGAGGCCTCATCTGTCCTGAACCAGAACGAAACCCTCTGCACCATCACCTCATTTCCAATGTACTTTGTCTCACACTGACTTAACCCTCTTTAGTACTTTTTTCTTTTGTCTGCAGGATGTTTTCATTCACGGTTTCCTCTCTATATAAAATTAATCAAGTCACATTTACACGACTGTGAACTCGAACAGTTGTCCCCTCGTTCCATTTTGAAGATGAGCAACTGGAACAGTGACAGAACAGTCGCATAGTCACGCCAGTCAAATAACTTTGCAAGTACAGAATTTTCTCCAAGGGATAATGTTAGTAAAGAACAAGATAAAAGATAGATTTAATAGCTAATGTTTAGTTTGATAGAATTTTAGGGTTAAAATAATCTCTCACTGCATAATGTAGTCTCTATTAATGTTCATTGGCAGCAGGGTCTGATATTAATATCTGCCAAGCGACAACAATGCGGGTAGATTTTCTGTTATCTGCTACACTGGCAGGTTTGTACCTCAGTTGTCATGGAATAAGAATGCTGAGCATTTCTGCTGCGTTGTGGTGTCATTTACAGACATTTACCTCTGTCCTCTGCTGTCTGTGTCAGTTTCACACACACAGGGACAGCTTCCTGGTGCATTCAGGTGCACCTCTTATACTTTATTGTCAGCTTTACTTTGCAGGGACAGCTTTGTGTTGCTTTTGAGTGCAACTTATAAACACAGAAACCTATGCTCCAGTGGTCATAAAAGTTATTTAAAACAGGGAAGTTTCAATTTTGGCTAATTACTTTTCCTATGCTGAAATACATAACACACTTGAGATTACTTTTTGTTCTTTCACATCAACATTTTAATAAAACGAATGCTAAAATCATAATAATATCCCATCTATTTCTGCAAACTCCAAAAAAAAAAAATGGGACATTGCTCTGATGCACGTACAAGCCAGTTAAAATGACCCCCCCCCAATAAAAAATCCTATGGAAAACACATCAGATTAACAACAACTTTATGAGTTTATTATAGTGACAATAAGGTGCCTTTGACAACGACACAGTGTTTGATTACATTTTAAATGTAATTTTTTTATGGCTACACCAATTATAGACATAAATTAATTAGCAACAGATATGATCACTGATGAATCATTTCAGCCGTTGTCTCACAAATGTTTCAGCTTCTCCGCTTCAGGGATTTGATGCTTTTCTCCGTCATACATTATTGCAAACTGAGCATCTTTGAAATTTTGATTTTTGTTCAGATATATCAAGACATTTGAATATTTCACCTGAGACTTTGGCAAATTGTTTTCCTATAATATTTTGTATGTTTTCTTTAGGTTAGGCTGCCCTGGTTTCACCAGACCGGAGCACCGGCCGACCCCTGTTGAAAAGGGAGTGTCCAAGTCACTGTTTTTCCCAGATGAAGCCATCAACAGACACCCAAGATTCAGGTAGGCTTCATGGTTCGAGCTTTGTGACTGTGAACATGTGTGGCTGCCTCACTGATATGAGGTTTTATTTACCATTAAAATGCAAAGTTATTGACTCATTTGGTCACAGTAGTCAAAAACATCTGATAAATAAAATGATAATTAAAGAAACTGTAATATATTGTTGAAATTAATCAGTTTTGTGTTTTAAAAAAATGACAGTGGTGCTGAGAGTTTAATACGAATTTCACAGTCTTTATAAAAGCAGCATCAGTCAGGCTATTAAGAGTAGTTGTGATAGTTACCTTTCTACCTGTTGTAGGTAACATCAGATTTTGACTCACCTTTTTTTATTGCTTCTAGTTCCTATTTTGTCTCTAATCAAGCATTTGTTTGTAGCTGTTCTAACATCAAGTGTGTGGATTTGTTTTTTCAGTACCCTAACCAGAAACATACGTCACAGAAGAGGAGAAAAAGTCACAATTAATGTCCCAAGTAAGTCCAACAGAAATTAATTAACTTTTTTTCACCAGTTCCCGCATTAATACCCGCACACTTGTCCCATGTTCCTCAAAGAGGAAAATAAAACAGAAACTAAAGGGAAAAAATCACATTTGCTATTCAGTGATTTCATGATTACACCCCTTAGTTTTACAGTAGTTTCACAGACTACTATTAGGTCTTTGTCTGCAATCCACTGCAAGTCGGAAGTCTATCATTCCTTGTGCAGCTGCTCTGGAAACATGAACGCCCACAGTAAATTCCAAACCGACTCTACAGAAACCGATTTAACAGACCGACACACTTGAAAAGACACAGGAGGAACAGGCTCACAAAGACTTCCTATGAAGCAGAAATAATATGAATGGAAATGGCTGTTAATTAGCTGCTCAGCTGCTTTCTGAAACATCCAAAAACCAGGTCCTTCAGTCTCGTTTAACGCTGCTGTGGTCTTTTCACTTCAACACAGCTACCTGTTTTGTTGACATGGAGGCTGCACAACAAGTTTGTTCACCTTGTCCATCAGCTGTCTATCAGCCTCACAGCTGCTGTCAATCAAACACAGACAGGGACACACCCCCCCCAAGATCCTTTTTCTTTCTCGTAATAGTAAATAAATAACCACAATTCATCTTAAATAACAGTGAAATGTTATTTTTGACTGCAAAAGGCATGACTGTAATTCCAGTTGGACTTTTAATACATATTACTTGACTGTTAGACTGCCTGGCCTAAATGATAAATTTTACATAAAGTATTTATTTTCCTGTTCCAGTCTTCAAGGACAAACGCACTCCCTCTCCGTTTGTGGAGCAGTTTCCTGAGGATGATGGTGAAGCAGCGACGGCGGCTCTTCCTGATCATATCTACATGGACGCCATGGGCTTCGGCATGGGCAACTGCTGCCTGCAGGTACTGAGTGATTTCACTGAGCCAAGTTCCTCTCAAAGTCTTCGTTTTATTTTCTCACAGTGATTTGATAACAATGGCGTCATCTGAACTAATTTTACTTATGTGTTACTGCAACTTTACAGTCCCAATAAGTGATTTATAAATGTACTTCAGCCTCTATTTATGATGTTTTTGCAGGTTACATTCCAGGCTTGTAGCATTGATGAAGCAAGATACCTTTACGACCAACTAGCAACATTCTGCCCTATAGTGGTGAGTTAATAAATAAAGCATGCGCTATCTTAAGCTTGAGTATTACATAACTTGTTGTTTTTTACCTGGATTAAATAATTTAAAAATAACAATGCAGAAATTGGCAGAAATGTGCAAGACTTACATAAAAAAATGTTTCAAACAGTGAGGATTAACTAAAACAAACAGTCATAATGTTTTTCTGAAATCTAAATTAGTATTGCGTTAGATTTACAAGATTTTGTGGCTTTTATTGCTCACATATTTTAATAAAACACTACTGAATACTGTTTTGCTTCCTTACAGATGGCATTGAGCGCAGCCTCGCCCTTCTACAGAGGCTATGTGTCTGATAATGATTGTCGCTGGGCAGTTATCTCTGCCTCAGTGGACGACAGGACACAGGAGGAACGTGGACTAAAGGTGAGCAGGTGGAGCTGAAAAAACTTCAGGGGGTAAAAAATTATTTTTCAGTCAAAAGAAAAAGTCAGTTTTGGGAATGTGCTTTGAGTAGTTTGACCTCTCAGTATTTCTGCCTCTACAAACTAAATTAACTGAGCGATTGAGTGAATCAAAGTTGTTTCCCCACCAAAGCTGACATTCAGAAACATTTTTTAAACTTTTCATTACTGACAAGATGTTTCTATGCATGTGTTGACATGGTCCAATTTCTCTAAAGTCTCTAAGTAACATCAAGAATTATGCATATAATTCTGCTTTATTCTTCATATTTTCTCAAGTGAAAGCACCACTTTGATATCACAGCTAAAATATTTTTGCTTTACATTTGTAGCTTGATTTTAATGTATGAAAAATGTTCCTTTACAGCCCCTGAAAAACAACAAATACAGGATCTTCAAGTCAAGATATGATTCGATTGACAGCTACCTGTCAAGCTGCGGCGAGAAGTATAATGACATTGATTTGACGATAGACGAGGAGATCAACAAGCAGCTGCTTGATGCAGGTATTCATTTAGAAAATGAACGAAACGAAAAGATACTAACAGATGCATGTGCAGTGAAGAATAATCAGTTTCTCTCTGCAGGAATTGACAAGCTGCTGGCCCAGCACATAGCACACCTCTTCATCCGAGATCCTCTCTCGGTCTTTGAGGAGAAAATTCACTTGGACGATGAAAACGAGTCTGATCACTTTGAGGTGAGGTTTCCTTTATCCCTTAAAGTTTTTTTTAGAGGGAAGCCCATTATAAAAACACAATACAGGCTTGTACTTATTCAAACACGTCCTCTTGCAGAACCTGCAGTCGACCAATTGGCAGACGATGAGGTTCAAACCTCCACCTCCGAACTCTGATATCGGCTGGAGAGTTGAGTTCCGCCCCATGGAGGTGAAAAGCAACTGCACCATCACAAAATCTGACTTTTTATTCAAATTCATATTTATTTTAGATTACATTGCCTGTCAAGTACAGAAAAGGAGAGTAATTTTTTTTTGCTTTTGTTCTACAGGTGCAGCTAACTGACTTTGAAAATGCAGCCTATGTCGTCTTTGTTGTCCTGCTCACCAGAGTGATCTTGTCCTATAAACTGGACTTTCTGATCCCTTTGTCAAAGGTAAAGGCACCTCCACAGTTTGAGTCTTCTATAAAATATTACTTGCTTAGTGAAGCATGACATGTGATACAGACAAAGCTCTTATGCACTTGTCTTCATCAGGTTGATGAAAACATGAAGGTTGCTCAGAAGAGAAACGCTGTCGAGGAGGGCATGTTTTACTTTCGAAAGGACATGTTCAAAGGTTGGTTGAACAAAAGGTGCGCTTTCAGGCTGTTGCTCATGGTGAGTGCAATAGACATTAGCAGCTGATACATTTGCATTGTCCATTTACAGGCTGCAACCCGGTCCTTGATGGCACTGCTTCTGCTCAGAACGGCTTGGAGACTGATGGCACGAATGAGGAGTACGCGCTCATGAGTATTGACACCATCATCAACGGAAAGGTGATTATTGTATTACGTTTTATGGGCAGTGTGGTTCAATGGGTGATATTGTCAACTTGTTATTTAGAAATTTGCCATGAAGTTTGCAGGCATTCATGGTCCTTGGTAGATAAATTCTACTGACTTGAATGCGTTGAGTTTTTCTCTAGCGCCACTGTGAGGTCAATATGACTGGTTTTGATTAAAATGTCTTGACAACTATTAGGAGGAACATTCAGGTTCTGCGCAGGATTATTTGTAATGACTTGGTGCTTCTCTGATTTGTCACGTAGCCTCAGCTGTACTTTGTTTTATAGTGCTTATTAACAGATGTTAGAGGACAAAACATATGTGGTGAGCTATGCAAAAAAGTAGCTGCTAAACAACATTGTGACTGTTGCCATTTGGGTCAAATGTCATGTTCCCCTTATGTTAGACAAATGTACAAATAACTGCTCATGTCAGCCTGAAATTTAAACACGGACAACAGGAACCTCTGACAGTCACAATATGTTCACATGATGAAAAGAAGTACAGGATTATGAACCCACTGTCTGCAAAGTGGCTGCAAAGAACAAAATGCTGGCAGCCATATAAAATAATATGCCTTTTTAACACTGACTCATTTGTTTAATTCAGAACTGTTTCCTTTGACAAATCATCACAAAATGGCAAAAGAAGCTGTTTAAGATAGTGAAATTATGTGGCTACAAATGCAGTAATGTTTGTAAAAAGCTCCCAAAGTGGAAAAAATTTAGGTTAACCTGTTCTGTGGCTCTACAGACATTTTGGTCATGCCTTCTGAGTATTCAGCTCAAATCACAGCTGTGGCGAAGAGCAGCCTCACACAGCTACTAGCATGGCTGTGCTACAGCCTCCTAACAACTAATAATGCTTTTTTTTCTTTTTCTACCACCAGGAGGGAGTTTTCCAAGGACTTATCCCCATCCTTAACTGCTACCTGGAAAACATGGAAGTTGATGTGGACACCAGGTGCACCATTTTGAATTACTTGAAGCTCATCAAGAAGCGGGCCTCAGGTAAGTTTTCATGAAAGTTGATTTTCTCAGGAGCCGAAAGCAGCAGTGTCTCTTTATGAAGCGTCATCTCTGGGCACAACTCTTAATTTTGTTGATTTGAAACAGGTGAACTGATGACCATGGCCAGGTGGATGAGGGAGTTTGTTGCAAAGCATCCACAGTACAAACAGGACAGCGTGATCACTGACAAGATCAACTACGACCTGTTCAGGAAGTGCGACAAGATTGCAAAAGGCGAAGAGCAGTGCCCGGAGCTCATTGGGAACCCGATCAACAAGGTCAAATGAGTAACACTGTAGAAATTCATCGTCATTATACATAGTCGCATGTAAAGTAAGACCAAAAGCGTGGCTCAGAATGAAAGTGGTCCAATGTTAAGAGAATGCAAAACAGCATGTGTGTGTTTTAAGAGACACGCCTGCATCAAATGTATGTATATATACTGTATCAGATTTTTATGATTACAAAATTATTTTAATAGGGTTAAGACATGCAAAAGGTTGTGTAATAGAAATCAGATGTGTATTTATTTTTTTCTGGAAATTACGCCTATCTGTGTGAGTTTGCTTTTAATCTGTTCTGTAAATACTGTTCTTTCGCTCTTAAACACATTAACAACATGAGGGTTTTTTGGGTTGTTTTTTTTTTCTGCTGGATATGAGCTTTGTTTGCATTTATTAGAGATATTTTCTTCCTTTTTTTTCATTGTAAGAGAAATGTTTGCTTTTTTTTCTGCTGTCAATGTAGTTGGACCTTTAAGGTAGTGTTGCATTCAGTTGGAATTGGTGAACCATTGTTTGCAATGTCATGCTGCTTCAAAATAAATCTGTACATCAGTATGTTTAGCATGATTTCTTACACCTGCTTAAAGTGTTTAATGGAATACTGTTTTTTTTAATGAGTCATAGGGATTGGCTTTTTTTTCAATGTGATGTTTAAGGCTCCACAAGATCAGCAATGTCAATCTTGATCTTCATCAGCATTCATAAATGTGTTTTTAAGCTCTTCCAAATAGCCGTATTATCATTTTGAATGGCACACCTACAGGAATGCCTGCAGTCAGTATTTGCATTGTTTGAATGTTGGAGAGCAAGTGGAGCTTGCTTTCCAACATTTATCTTTGACGGTGTCGGTGAGTTATCAGCTGTTTATCTCCATAAAATGTATTCATGTTATACAGAATCTGAAAATATTAACAAACAAAACTATTTTTCTTCTATTAAGTACATATCAGGAACTATAAGGTGTTAAATATTTTAAGTGCTTTTTGGGCACTGTTCCTCCTTAACACTCAATTGACAAGTAGGTCAAAGGTCAGGGTGTGACAGAGCAGCAGTTTTGAACTGAGCTTCTCCACAGTCTTATCACTGTGTCACCATTTCCAGTGTCTAAACTGCAGCTACACTTCTCTAACCAAACAATTCAGTTATCGGGTTAATCCCTGACAGCAACATCTAGATAGATTTTGTAATGAACAGCTAACAGAGGGCGCTGCAGAAAGATTATTTTAGGTTTGAATCTTGTCCTCCAGTGTGAATTTTGCACGTTCTCCCCCATTTCTTCCCTCAATCCAAGGACATGCAGGTTTGGTTGATTTGGCCCCTTTAAGTGACTTGTATGTATAATTAAATGCAAACATCAGCTAAAACCACCTCCCCAACTCTGCAAAGAAAAAGTGGTCATAGATCACGAGCTCCTGAACAACAGACTGCAGTTCTGTGAGTCTGCACTCGATTACAACAGTGTTTGGACTTTCACGCTAAAGATTGCATGCTAAAACACTGTCAATGAAAATGTTAACATGCTCATGTTTAACATAATGTTTAACCATCTGCAACATCTTATTTTAGTTTTTTAGGATGCTAACATTTGAAATTTAGCACAAAATACAAACCATAACTGAGGCTGATGGGAGTGTTGTTAGTTTTGCTGGTATTTGGTCACAGAAGTGCTAAGAAAATCCAAATTTTCACATAATGATGGTGCTAGATGAAAAGTCAGGGGATCAATACAACTGGTACTAAATTTAACTGCAATTTATCCAGAAGGTGTTGAAATATTTCATTGTTGTTCAAAAAACAGCTGACAAAAAGGTGACTCCATCCATCTGAAGGATGTTATTTAGGAAATCCATTTTTAAACTCTCTTGTAGAAAGTTAGGAATGAAAAGTTATTCTTAAAACAATTGGCAAGTAGCTTACAAAAAATACCCAAATGTTTGACTCAATTTATTTTGTCTGTACTAAATACATAAGTAGTGTAGACAATAATATAAGTCCAAAAGTAACCATGCTTAAACATTCTCTCCACAAGATGGTGCTATTGAACCAAAGCTTGACATATTACTGAGCTGCAGTGAGGAGTCAGAGCATTGAATCAGTTTGACCCCTTGGACTACAGATGATGATGGCTGGTCCAAGCTCATCCTGAGAAGAGACAAGAACAAAGTTGTATACTGCAGAAGAACTCAAGATGAGACACCAAGGATGAAAAGGGCAAACATTCAAAAAAAAAGATATCCTCATAAAACTTCCCTGGCTGATTATTTACAGAAGGCAATTATTTTTTGTATTCTATGTGTATCTTTTTATTTCTATGAATAGATAGATGAATTTAAAAAAAAAAAAAAACACTGTAAAATGCTTTAATATATGGATAGGAATAAAGCTGTGAGGTTCAATGGCAACTGAGGTGAAGGTTTAATGACGTGAGAATGCCACAATGACCGTGAAATAGTTGTAAATTGTTACAGATGAACACCATTGAGACCTTGACCTTCAGTCTTGATGAGACACTTGATATGAAAATATTTTCAAGCAGTAAACATGTAGCAAGTCAGTGGACTCCTGCACAGTCATCAGTCTGCACTAATCCTGAGAAGTGATAAGCATTTTTCACAGCAGGCATTTCAACTTGTTTTAAAAACTCAATTCATTGATGGTTCTGTTTTATTCAACCGTCACAGTGAGTCATAATGTACAACATTAGGACCCTAAAACTTAAACAGCTAAATGAATTTATTTACAAATTTTGTTATTTACACCTGGGCTTTGCTTACTGTAATATGTCAAAGTGTCCAATAAGAAAAGTGTCTGATTGGCTGTCAGTGATCAGAGCTTGAAGTATGTATACTGCCGGTAAGTTGTCCAGATGTGGTCACTTCAGGCTTCAAAAGCCAAAAGACCATAATGCTGATCTCAAGGGAAAAGGTCTATCAGCGCATGGCATTTCAGTTCATGACACACCCTCTTATTCACAAGCATTTTTTAACTGGATAAAATATGTATTTTAACTCAAACTATATTCTCTTTTTTAACCTACACAAGTAGTTGGCACCTTAACCATAATTGCTAAGTTTTGAGGGTGAGGATGAGTCACATAGTTGGCATTTCCTGTAGCACTACAGACAGACATACTTAAAATGGTTTCAAAATAGTAGTCCACAAAACTTCTGGGTGACAACACTTTGGTTGTTTGCAAACATGATACCTACATTTCCCAAAGATACAGACTACAGAGTTAGTCAGTAAGTCAGTGCTAAAGTTCACTTGAACTTTGGTTACATGCTGCCATCAGAGGAATCAAAAGGTCACAATTTCCTGGGTCCGTCATCACGCTGCCTCCTCTAAGCACATTCATGAAGCTTATACTTTAACATGTGATTTAAAAAATTCTGCATTAAAATGTCTCAAAACAGTTTTATCCTTCTTCAGTAATTTGTTGTTGTTGACTTTGACTCCACTGTAGTTCAGTTTATTGTGGGCCTGCTCAGCACAATATTAAGCTGCAAAAGTCAGCTATTTTTTAAAGAAAGAGCTCTGATAAATCCCCTCTAAGCCACCAGCATCAAATGAGAGAGAAAGTTAGGGAGCACTGTGATTATTTGACATTTATGGTGACAATATATCCCTCAGGAGCTGGTGGAGAACAAAAGCAATGTTAACGAGAAGTGAATATTGACTCCAAATACATTAAATTATATAAGCCGTTTGTAAATTACGTGAAGTTAGCTAACACGTTTTCTATCTCGGCCTAAAGGTGATGATGCTTCACTGTCGTGTAAACAGCTTGCCTCTGTTAATATTCACAACCCGTGTCCAATCTAACACGGCACTTACAGACCCTCCAGGCTTCTGACCAACTTTGTATGTTTAATCATTAGATTGTTAAAGTCCTCGCTCCCACAGACACAGTTAACTCTGTTTTCTTATTGCTCGAGCTCACAGGTTTATTCTGTGTAACTGGTCATGTCTCCACAATATGCAATTGTCCTTCTGTGTAGGCCTACATGAAATTAGCCTGGATATGCCAGACATTTTTCTCTATCAGCAAAGAAGCTATAGGCATGTTATACCACCATAAATACTCCTTTCTCCTAAGCCTGTATAGCCTCACTGTAAGAACAATGAGTGTTTTTGGTTTTTATTTAAACAAACCACAATTTACAGCCTAATAGCAGCTCTGTGTGTCTGTAGGAAGCCATTATTTTAGCTAAATGCTAACTTCAGCATGCTAGATTCATCCATGATGCACAAATATCAGTGCTGAGATACTAAAGTTGTTTGCATTTACATGAGAAATATTTTTTAATGCAGGATGTTTCAGCCCACTGTCATATAAGTATCTTTACGGAGTAATTTGCTACCTTTTTATCATTCAAAAGCATCTACCATAACTTCCAAATAGTTCATAATAGGTTTTCCTGTATAATTTCTATGATGTTCACAAATCTTTTGTTTGTTTGTTTTTTTTTAATCAGTGGGAAATAATGTGGAAAAAATATATTACAGCTGAGCCGGTGCTCCCTTCTTCACATGACTCAGGTTAACATTTTACAACCATCACAGTCCATTCAGCTGCAATCACAGGCTGGCAGAGATAGCCTCGATGTCATCTTTTTGGCTGTGTGTCTGTGTGTGTGTGAGTGTGAGTGTGTGTGGTTGCAACACACCGGGTCACCTCCTGGCTGCAACCCTCCTGCAGGGCAATGGGCCAGCCTGCGTGTTCCTCCCACTATTTTCCACTGAGCGACAAGGCTGCACATTGTGCTCAGCGCGGCCAGCCAGCCAAGGTTACACAGTCGCTCTCTCTCCCATCCTCAAAAAAAAAAAAAAAAGGTAGGAAGTCCACGGCACACAGCTGCATCTCCACATCCGCACGCAGCTCCTCGC
>JAUZTA010000004.1:11020527-11034105 GCA_034780835.1 Ctenochaetus striatus
TTTTTGATTTTAAACCAAAAAAAAAAAACGCCGCAGCACGCATATGGCGTCCGCATGAGCGGTGAGTTCGGGTGATGCTGAAGCGGTGACCTCTGTTCCTCCACAGCCTGGATGCGATCGGCAGGATGCGACAAGTTTTTGTTTTTAAATTTAAATTTTTTTTAAGTTTTCTGAGTTATTTTATAATTTTTTTAGACTGGAAGTTTTAGTTATGAAATTAGAGGATGATGTAACGAGATAACGGCCGTCATCAGCTCCGCGCGCACATCTTTCCAATCGAGACCGGGCTGCTGTGTGAGGCTCGTGCCGAAAAGAACGGAAAGTGCCGTTTTTTTTCACACGTGCGACCCCGATGGAAAATTACTTCTCGTACAATATTGTGATGCAAATGAGCGACATGACGCAGATTTTATATTCGCATTTAAAATATATCCCAAAGACATTTCCAGAGGAGTCCTGCGATGTTTTCATGTGGAGTTATTGAGCTCATCGTGTGTAACTGTTCGCTGACAAGACTGAGAAAAAGTTTTTCGTCTTCCTGGTTTCAACTTTTTCAGGATTTGCTGCTGGCTTATGATTGGCTGTAATTTGCAGCGTTTTATTACTGATCGCTGATATGTACAAAATGTTTTTATGACATTTCTGGAACGTCACTGTAAACATTAATCTATAAACCATATGCCCACTTTACACTATAATGGCTCACTTATTATTTCAATTGCCTCACCCTTGATTGAAGACCTAATGCAAAACAATAAACAGGATAATCTTGACTTGCACTGTTTAGAGAATACTGCTTTGCATTATGATTTACACTATGATCCTAGTTTTAACTTTTAGTGCAGCTTTTAATGATGATATTGGAAACACGTAAAATTCCCTATCACAATATACTGCTTTTTTATTGCAATATTGATATACTATCCATTTATATCACAATAGATGTCATCTAAGATTGTGATATGCATGTTTATATGAAGCTTATGAAGAAAGCTGTGTGTGATTTCTGATTTGTTTTTCTGTTTTGTTTTGCTTTTTCTGGAAATGTCTTTTCCAGTGGAATCAAAATAATAAATACAGGCATCACTTCATCGCATTGATACAAAAAAATGGTAACAATCCAGTACAGGAATTCGAAAAGTCCTGTTGTTTCATTTGTTTCATTTGTAATTTCATTTGTAACAGTGATGGAGCCACTGTGCGAGAGACCAATACCTGCATTGTCAGCTGTTCACCTGAACATGCAACGTTTGGTAGACAGGGTCATTGCCCAACGTTGAAGGATGTGACTCAGAGTTTTTTCTTATTACATAACACATATATGTTCCCTTGGATGCTATTGTGCAACTCAGATGATTGGAGAAAAAAAAGGATTATACTTTTTAATACTCCAACCTAGATTGAAAAAAAAATGCATTGAATGCATGCAAACAAAGTCAATGATTCGCCACCTCAGTTCTATTAGTCATATTTCAATATCATATGACTGTATATAAGCAGCATGATTAAAATGGAGATGCTTTAGCTAAATTTGATAGATCGACTCATATTTCTCTCTGTCCAGTTCATTCAAGTCCAAGGTTATAAGTCAAAATCATATTTGTTTATGTTACCTTTAATGCAGTTCAGTAATGTGTCTTGCTGAAGAAACAGTCCGCTGAAATGAGGTTTGCACGGCCTTCAATCATTGTGTCCATGCTCTCTCCTGTGTTGTGTCTCCAGCTGCAGACGCAGGTGTAGTAGCTGTCCAGTGGCGCAGCTGTTTGTGATGTAATTGGACTAATTTGAACGTGTAGCTCCGAAACACATTAGCAGAAACATAGAAAGCAGACTTACTGTGATTTCTGTGGCTGCTGGAAGCAGGTTATGCAAAATCTTAAGTAATACTGCAGGGCAATGTAAACAACAGAAAGGTCTGCAGGACTGTGCAAACACCTCTGGAGTGATAATGAATAAAGAGTGTTGGTGCACCTGAGAGTTATCAGGTTTTACATTTAGAGAGTCAGATGCAGAGATTTATGCACATTTTGCTCAGCAGCAGGAATAATGTTGTCACAACAGTGATCCAGATTTTTAAAAGATTTTATGTAGTTGATGGTCATTCCACAGTTTTAGGAAAGTTTCTTAAGAGGTATTACAAAATATGACCAAAAGGAAGTGAGATTCAGACAAAGTTCTCTTTTCTCAATAAGAGACATGTGCAGCATAGTATATTTGTCCTGGGTTACATATCAGTCATAGAACTTCCTGAGGTTTGATGATTCATGAGTGGCGAGTTGATAAAAAGTCTCGAGAACAGACTTTATCTGTGTAAGAAAAATGGCCCAGCTGTTAACGTTCAGACATAATGGCCTCCTGCTTTACTTAAGAGGGTTCATCTGACTGTCAAAAGCTAAAGGGTGGAATCTCATCACACTGTAAATGTCATATGCTGTTTATGGAAAAAAATATCCCTGAGGAGTAATAGGCAATAGAAAAAAGCTATTTTTCACTTTTAGCTAAGTCAGTACTGGAAACACCCACCATGTGTTTGAAAGGTCACCGTGACCAGCAGATGCAAACAATCATGCAGCCTCCCAATCAAACAGCTGGGGCAGGAGAATATGCATAAAGGTTCAGAGATGTTTCTGCCAAAGTAAACGTTAGAGAGATTTAATTAAAAACCGGAAACATTTTAGCAGCAATAAAGTTTGATATCCTTATTACATTTAAGAATATAAAAAAAGATAGTGACTGAACACCAGTCATAACTGAGTAGAGATGTGGTTATCGTCCGTAGACACCTGCCTCCTTTTACATCTCAGAGTGTCCACATTTGATCTACTGATTGAAACTACTGGGATGTGAAAGAATAGACAGTTATTGAGAAAAGTGAGAGTGAACAGGTTGAGGACTAACAAACCAAAATCAGATGAGTGTAAAGAAATCAAGACCAGACAAAAAGTCATTAATTCAGCTTGTGTCCTCTGTGTTCAGATTGGCAAATATCAAAACTAACAACTTTGTTTTTCAATTACTTGTCTGAACACTAACAATGATAGTTAATTATATTTGATAAATGTTATTATGGTTACTATGCTCTCAAGCCTTCAGGCTTGATTAAGTTTATCGGCCTACTTCAAAGCTGCATGACTCAGGATTTTTTACAAAACCAGGTCAAATTACCATGTGTGATGTAAATATGTCATTTAAATTGCAAACACAAAGACACATATCATCCCTGTACTGCAGTGCCCTTCAGCTCTGTTCAACATTTTAGTGTCTTCTAGATCATTGATTTCATTACACAGCCTGAAACTTACTCTCATTACTTGCTCTTACTCTCAACTTACTCTCATTAATATTGTGGCTTGCTGCTATTTTTAGTCAAAGGTTCTGATAAACTCATTACACACTACCTGTGTAGGTAGTGTACAGTGATTAGAAGCATATTTTAATAAAATTGTGCTAAACACAGTGGGACGTTTTTTCCTTAAGAGTCAGTCGAGATCAAAACAGACCTGAACAGAGAGTCAATATTGAACTCACATTCACAAGGTCACCAGAAACATGACTCCCAAATAAAGGCTCATGTTGATCTGTGTCTGCTGTATGTGTAAACAGACTTTTAAAGAGACTTCATATGTCAGTCATGTGTGAGATGTCATGAGTGTTGGGGTGTCCTGCCCTCAAAGGTACACAGGGGCATCGAGTGGTGAGGTTGCAATCAGCTAAATACTCCTCCCTTTCAGGGCGTATAGTGAAACCCACAGTGGTTTTCAGTATTTCAGAGTATTTCTGTCAGTATGCCTCTTAATCCTATATATTGATCCTTTAAACGTTAAAAAAGGGGTTAATTTCAACATTGTAGTAAGTATATATATAAAACATTTTGATGGGATTTTATCATTCTGTCTTTTAGGTGACAAATGGAGACCTTCAATCATAAACTGAACGTCTACTTTGAGTCATGGATTGGTCCCAGGGGTGAGTTTTTTTTTATATTGTCCTTGTGGTAGCTAGTCTAAAATGTGTTGCTCTGTTTTAATGTGGCTTCTTTAAAAAAAATTAAAAATCATGTAATTACTGCAGAGGTTCAGTGCACTGCATTCAACAGTTAAGAAAGGAGTAAAGGTAAACATTACCTAAAACCTATCACCCAATTCCTTTAAGACATGTTGTATGCATTGCATGGACTTGCACAAGAATTCTGTGGTTTTCACCTGTTTGCTGCCGACCTTTGAAGGTGTACAGCAAAATTCTCTCAGCAGGCACTGCTGCAGTTTTTCACTTTTCAAGCTAATCTGTCACCAGTGAGGCCATCCCATCTGCCATTCTCTCGATCCACTGAGGTGATTAAAACTGACCTCTCTATCTCCATTGTCCAGATCCGCACGTGCGGGGATGGCTACTGCTCGACAGCTACCCTCCAACCTTTGCACTCACAGTCATGTACCTTCTGATCGTGTGGATGGGGCCCAAATACATGAAACACAGGCAGCCATACTCCAACAGAGGCCTTCTGGTGCTCTACAATCTGGGCCTCACGCTCTTGTCCTTCTACATGTTCTATGAGGTAAAGAGGTCGCTTGTCACACTCGGCTGAGAGATGTGTCTAAGTAGGACAAAGCAATCACCACCATGACACGCTACATGTAGATCTTAATGAAGAGGAAACTAGCCTTTGGCCAGAGCTGCATAACTTTAGCAAGTGAATATGACCAGAACAACAACGCAGGCCTGTGTGAGCTTCGTCTGCAAAATTATGACCAGAATTATAATCAAGACAATTATGATCATTATTGAGATCACTTCCTGTTCATTTAGACAGGCGCCTGGTCTCGTTAGGCTTAAATAATTGTTGGGTGCGTTGCCGAGATGGTTGCTGAGCAGCAGAACTTTTGACACTTCGTTTGTACTAAGTAACGTTAGCCAGCTGCTGACTCTAGCTGTATGTTTACCCTACAAACATCTTAATGGTATCAAACCTCTTGAAGAAATGAACAGTAAGAGGGTCCCTTAAAATATGAAGCTAAAGTCATGGGACAGTAAGCTTAAATTAGCATTTAAAAATGGGAAATACTAGCTTGCATCTCTCCAAAAGTAAAACAAGATCTGTCCATCCTCAAAATTCACTGATTGCAAGTCATGTTTTGGGGATTTTGTTGTTTTTGTCTCGCTAAACTCTTCATTTTAAGCTAAGCTAATGCAGCTGTAGGTGTATATTGAAAGGATATTAAGTGGTAATAATTGTCTATCAACCTAACTTACAGCAAATAAGGAAGCAAATAAGCATATTTGCCAAGAGTGTTTGAGTGTGTCTTTAACACTTGACTCTGTTTAGACACAAGCCTGTGGCTACCGGCGTCTCTCGCTGAAAGCTACCAGGACAGACAATCAGGCTATCAGGGAGTGAGAGAGACGCAGCTGGACGCTGACAGGCTCATTGTTTCAGCCATCAAATCCCTCATATGCCCTCACAGACATCAGCACAGCCTCCTATTGTTTGCTGGAAAACTGCTATTTAAACAGCTGACTAAATAACTGAAATTGATAGAGGAACTGATTAAAACATGGAATTGCATCGATGGCAAAGTCTGAGTTGAACTTGCTGTTCAAGTCATATCAACTCACCTCTTATCATGATGGTCGTGTTATTTCAGGTCACCAGGAATGAAGCAATTTTGTCCATATGTTAATCTAAAGTGTCTGCACTCTTGTTGTCATTCTGCTTCTGGGACAAGTTTCTTGTCTTTCTGACTGCATTGCGTAAGGCCGCAAGGGACTGTTGGCTGTGAGGTTCATTAAACCCTGCCCTGACCATGGGGTGATCTTTCCAGCAGTCCAAAATCAATGCCACCTGATGTGAATCAAAGTTCAGGGCCATTTGTTCGTGTCAGCTTACCAGGACACAGAAGCTCATTACGTAACAACGGTGATTAAAACTAGTAGTGATTAATTACATTTATTTACAAGCTGACTGATGCTACTGCAGGTTTGAAGAAAGAATCCAGGAGGTACATCATGTTCAGGAACATCTGTGCAAACACGTTAAAATGCTTTATGCTTAAAAACAAAGCTTCATCTGACTGTGTTGCTGGTTTGTATTAAGTAGTGGCAGTTTCTTGGCTCTGAGGTTTGTAAGCGAGGCATTTTACAGCAGCAGACAAAGACAGCAGGCCTATATTGATTTTGTAAATTAGCATTAAGCCACAGCAACAACGTGCTTTTGAATATTCACTCTTGAAAGTGACGCAGTGTTTTTACACATACAGAGTAGTGTACTTGTCACAGAAACCCCTGCTTGGCCTTTTTTTTTACCTTAATGATGCCAACATCCTGGTGTGTGTGTGACAAGCTGTTGTGTCTAATAATTTACTTATGTTGTTCTTGCATGTTTTCATTTGAAGGGGCTACAGATAAAACTTAGCTTCAAGTTAACTCTAGTGCAATACATCAAATAGAACCAATTGTGTTTAATATTGCCCATGATCCCTTCCACATAACCAAAAAACTAAATACATTTGCCTTATAGATTATCACTACTGGGACTAAAAATCAGGCCATCTCTGCCTTTGTGACATTAATTTTAGCTATTTTTAAAAAATCTGTCTCTCACAAGTTCCCTAACACTATAGAAGCAAAGAAATAAATCACTGAAGTAACACTTTAAATCCAAAGTAAAGAGAATATTTATAGTCACTGCACAGGCATGCAGTGATAGTTCCTACTGAGTATACATCAAAAAGGAATTTGTGAACTTGTCTTGTCTTGTCTACCTGTGTAACATAAAATCATGGCTCCAAATAAGGTTCCAGTATGCTCCCTCTCCTTAAAAGACCTGAGGCTTTTAAACATCAAATAATCCTTTAAATTTCAGAGGCAGAGTGAGCTTGTGATGAGATTATATCAAATATTTACAACCAGCTATAGCAGTCAAAGATTAAACAACTAACAGATCCAGGATGGGACCGAATCTAATCATCTGTCTTAACTGTATGTCTTTGATCAGTCTGCCTGTTTATTACATGTAGAGCAGGGGTAGCTACATTTTACAACATTGTATCATTAGAGTTTCATTTTTCAAATCACATTTGTGCGTTGCTGTGTATGCGTGTGTGAGGCTTACGTGTTCAGGGATTTGGTAAAATATCCATTCCTCATTCATCTTTCTGGGTTTTTTCTTCAGCTTGTTACCGCCGTGTGGTATGGTGGCTACAACTTCTACTGTCAGGACACACACAGCTCACCAGAAGCAGATATTAAGGTGAGGTCAGAGTTACACCAAGCAACCCTTTTCCTTTATTGCTGGTGATTTTATTTTCATTCGATCACATCTTTGACGTCATTTCATTACAAAGTCCATGATGCCCTGTCTTGTTAGTTGATATAATAAACCATTCAGCACAGGCATAATGCTAGTTGCTGTAGGACAGCTAGAATACATATATAATATTTAACAAAAAGTGTGCTTTCTCTTTCAAATCTACAGTTTTGATTTCTATAGTACCTGTAAATCCAAGCAGATAAGCTGCAGATACAGGGAAATTAATTTAATCCGACTCATGCCATCAGGATGACTTTACTGAGCTCTGCAGGGGAGTTGCAAAGAAGGACTTAGAGTAAAATGTGCACAGCTTTGTAATTCTGCAGTGAATAAATAAAAAGTTTTATTCATATGTCACATATAGAAGATAATTAGATTGCTTCATGGCTCCTTTTGTACTCTCAAGTACCTTCATTGTGTGATAAATGATGTTTATGTTAGTGTGTATGTTTAGGTTTTGGAGGAACTTCTACCATGTTTTTTAAAATCATTTCATCTATTTCTTATTATATTTGCACCCTCAGATCATGAATGTCCTGTGGTGGTACTACTTCTCCAAGCTCATTGAGTTCATGGACACCTTCTTCTTCATCCTACGAAAGAACAATCACCAGATCACCTTTCTTCACACCTATCACCACGCCACAATGCCAAATCTCTGGTGGTTTGTTATGAACTGGGTACCCTGCGGCCACTGTGAGTGTTTTAACACAACTCCAGTGACTCAAATCGCTCCAGTAACAACATTTACTGTTTGGCCCCAAAGTGAGCTAAATAATTCAAGTGCTCCCGTGTTAAATCCATTAGCCTTGAAAACCGCCCGTTTCCTCCACACAGCCTTAAAAGACCCAAAGTGACACTTATTGACTTGAACACTGCTGCACTGTAACATTTTTCCTTTTTTTTTATAAAAGTTGCACAGAAAACAGCACAGCAGCATGCGAGTTATGATGTTGTCAATTTTCTGTTTCCTTTAAATCATCAATCATTCACTAAAATAATGCAACTTTTGTGATCAATCAGCATGTTTGATTATCAGATATGCACTGCATTGAACTTGTTTTCAATTGTCTTTATTTATTTTTACTCATCAAAACTGCTGCAAACACAGCAGAATAATGAAACATTAACATTAATCTCCGTATGTTTATTGCCAGTCAATGACAGCTATTGCTTGCTGCAGATGAATAACTACCTGCTTTGCTCTTTTGTGTCTTGTCAGCGTATTTCGGTGCCACCGTGAACAGCTTCATCCATGTCGTAATGTATTCTTACTACGGCCTCTCAGCCATCCCAGCCATGCGGCCGTACCTTTGGTGGAAGAAGTACATCACACAGATGCAGCTGGTGGGTTCATCCTCTAGTTTCTTTCCAGTGGTGCCAGATGTGTTAGATCCTTTACTGTAATAAAAGTAGCAATGCCGAGGGGTAACGAATAGCAACTAAAGAGGAAATGTGAAAAAAAAGGTTCTGAATTTATGCTTAAAACTTTAAAAAATGAAAATTACATGAAGAACAATGAAGAAGGAACAAATCCGACGTTATGTCAGAGACATCTGTGTATTGTGTTGCAGAGATATCTACTGAAGTTAGCGTGCTAGCAAGCAAGCTAGCCCCAGCCAACCCTGTCTAAAGCTTAAATGCCTTGTTAACTCATTGAAAAACACACTTCATTTAAGCCTGACAGACACAGAAATTTCTCAGAGACTGGCCTCCATCAGTCTCAGAAGCTGTATTCAGACCTGATCCAGCTGTGTTCACTGACCTGGTGCTGTTGCCCCATTGCCACAATCTCCTTGCCCAGAAAGAGTGTCAAAAACCTGGACCACAAGTTGCACCGCCAATTGAACTAAGTGAGCTAGCAGTTAGCAGCGGCTACAAGCTACAGTCAAAAAGTTCACTACTGCTGTTTTGTTAAAATGCTCCCCACCTAATGTACGTAAAACAAAAGTAAAAGTACTCATTATGCAGAAATAAAGGCTGATTTGGCAGAGATGTATGACGCATAAACATACTGTGTCCTATATAATTCTTATTTATGGTGTATTAATGTGTATTGTGTAAGAAGCTTTTCACTGTTGTGGTTGGTCAAAGAAAATTTTAACTACTTTATGTTCAAAAGTTTTATCTGCAAATCATTATATTTAAAACTTTTATTAAAGGAGACTTGAACCGACTGAAATGACCTTTTTAGAGACAATTTTGTGCCCTTTATAGTGTTTAATAATTTAGAACCTAAACATATGTTTAAATAAAATGTAATTTTATTGTTTGGTTTGTATTTGATGATTGTTATATTCAGTGCACATTGTGGAGCTACAGTTGCTATTCAGATGTTAAAAATGTGTGTCTGACTTTTTCCTGCAGCATCCTCTTTAGCTTTAACACAGTGCAGACACTTTTACTGTCCATAAAGTATTTTAGGCTCAGGATCAATATTATGTTTCTACACACTCTCTGGGTCACCTTCTCACTCAAGTGTGTGTCTGCATGTATGTGTGTGTCGTGTTTCCTCTGCAGATCCAGTTCTTTTTAACCATGGCTCAGACGATATGCGCAGCCATATGGCCATGTGGCTTCCCAATGGGCTGGCTCTATGTCCAATTAAGTTACATGGTCACGCTCATTTGCCTTTTCTCAAACTTCTACATTAAGGTCAGTTGTTTTTCAGGTTCAATGTCGGAAAATTACATGAAAAAAGCAAAACTAACCATATAAAGATCCTACTAACAAGGGATGTGCTGATCAGGACATTTTACAGATGAAAAATAAACTTGTCTGCACTCTCTGCTGGACAGACCATGCAATGTATATAAATTAAATACATTAGACATTTGTGTTTTGGTGATGACATTTAACCTGTTAATGTTTTCAGCCTTTATTTATAACAAATTTTATTCTCTCTGTCTGTCTCTCAGACTTACCAGAAGCGCAATGCTTCTCTAAAGAAGGAACACGGATCGAGGAACGGCTCTCCTCTAACCACAAATGGACATGTAAATGGGACGTCATCACTGGAGCACACTGCACACAGGAAACTGAGGATGGATTGACATTTGAGAAACCATCACCCAATTCCCACTGTAGCGTGTTAGCTAATGCTGCTAGGAGGCGTACATGTATGTATCCTCCTATCTAGACTAGTGTTGCACTTGAAATGAAAATAAGCCATAGCCAGATATATCCAGAGACTTCCAATGTTTTTACACACATTCCTACTCATGGCATTCAATTTTTCAATTAGGAGAGGGGCATTGTTGTATGGTTGATAACACAAAATTCCCCCCACTCAGTCCCCACCACCCAATCCTTTAGAGTAAATTCACTCTGGAGCAAAAATCTTTTTTTTCTTTTTTTTTTTTTGCTACCAGCATTCAGACACACATTTTGACTCATTTATTGAAGCTTTACACACAAAGTCCAAAGATGAGCTCCACTGAGTGTGTTGGCTGCTAAAGGTTTCATAACCCTCTGTGACATCTCTGTCTCAGTAACCCTAAGGGACGATTAAAATGACGCAGTGCTAACTATGGTTCTTAATGTGTAACTGGAGCATGCATCTTGTGTCTTGCTTAATGTTACGCCTGCCTGGGCTGTTGAATAATCCTTACCCAGTATAATACTGTAATGTTATTGTATTTACAGGTTATAACAGCAGAAATTGCATTTCACTACGTATTTGCATCGCAGGGTCTCCAATTTGGAATATTTAGCCATCTAACTAAAAGCATAACCAAAGCATGTAGTGTGCTGCAGATGCTAGCATATTTAAACCAGTTTAAGACACAGTGTTAGAGCACAGTTGTGTTATATTAGCACATTTATTTCTTAAGTCTCTTGAACATCCTACATGTTACACAAAGTATTTTTCTTCTCTCACACTCTTATTTAGCTTTATTCAATAAATTAAACTTTAACTTAAATTAAGTGACATTTTTGCAGTGCAGCTGCTTATTGGTCGTATTTCTAAGTATCAAATTTATCAAGTGAATATTATCAAACTCTGTAATTCAGTGCTAAACATTTATATCCAGATAAACTCAGACAAACTATATACTGTTATATAAACTAAAGCTCATTATCAACCTTAGAAGCAGAAGCTTGAAAAACAATCATGCGGCCCATTCAGTAGCTGTAGTTTTTGATTGGCCCATAATCTTCCTCAACACATATTTTTTTGCCCATTTTTCATGAGAAGTCTTAAAACCACTTAGAAAAATGGAAATGTAAACAAATTAAAAATTCAATTACACCTTGGTAAAACCATATCTGCTGAGGAAGACTGCATAAAAATCTCCAGAAAAGCTACTAAATGGATCTCTGAGTGGAACTGTTTTGTCAGATAAGCTTAATTACTTTAATTTCTGTACGTAAATAGGGTGCCTTGTTTCTAATGTAGCACTTTTCATCTTTTCAGTGTGCTATCACCAGATTTATGTTGGTCCATTTCAGACAAATAAGTGTCCAATGTCATGTTCAAATCCTGTGCCTGTCTCTTTGTGTTTCAGATGTCCTAAACTATCATTCCTAACCCAACTGCACAATCGGGATGTTTACATTAACAAGTAAAAGGGAAATACACTAATTTGCTTTTTTGGTTTGAGTCATATTAGAAAGTCAGTATTGCTCATATCTGTATGATGTTATAGCTAGCAGTGAGCTAGCTTAGCTTAGCATAAACACAAGACACAGGTCAAAACAAGTAGCCTGGCTCTTTCCAAATGTAACAACAGCAACCAAACAAGACCTCACTAGCTTAATTTTAAATCTTTTGTTACTCAGGACAGAGTCAGACTAGCTGTCTGCCTCTGTTTCAAGTGTTTATGGTCTCAAGGTCTCAAGTGTTTATGATACATGTTAACTGGCTGCTGGTTGTAGCCTTAGACCTAGCATATACAGATATCAGACTGCTGTAAATACTCTCGACTTACTCTCTGTGAGAAAGCAAACAAGATTACTTCCCAAAACATCAAAATATTCCGCACATTTTCCATAAAAATGTTGGGGTTTTTTTGCAAGAAACTGTTTTTCATATTAGCATTCTGACTTCAGTGTAGAACATCCAAGTATTTATATGAGAGTGAGTTGATTGTTTTTTAGTGGGAAAAAAAGCTTGTGCTGATTCAAGTATTTATTCCTCTGTGTGCTACGTTAATGTTACTCTGTTAAAACCACAGCCAGGGGCCTCCCCTGCACAGTAAATACTGATACAGAAAACAAAGACGCAACCGCACTAGCCAAGGATATTTGAATAATGAACTCTGTAAATCGGACACACTCGCTTCAGTGCACTGCTGCGCTGCTCTTCCATGTGGTTTCAACTTAATGAGGTACGATATACGGTCTTAACCACTGAATGAGCATATGTTGCTTAAATGTATAGCTGACCTAGATTCAGAGATGCTAAAATCTAAATAATTCATACAAAGGCCACATTTACTCTGTGTGATAAATCTGATCCGTAGTCCTGCTGATGACACAAAACCAGCTTAACACGCATTACCCTTTATCTACAGAGAAACTGGATTACAGTTTTGTTTTTTTGTTTTTTTGCAATTCAAACTACATGCCATCCCTGTTACGGTTTCCAATTCATACAGTCTGATGCCCTGAAGGTTACAGAGTTTATTTAAGGGCAGGATTACCATTAAAGTACTCCTTAATTAATAAAGAAAGCATAAGGGTATGTAATGAAATATTACATAAGTTTATATTTTTTCTGAAAATCAGGGTGTATCTGGGTTAACATATTGTGACTCATGCTTTTCTTGCTGTAACACAATAAAACAAACAGAGATTGTAAACCAACTTGTTTTCAAACTGTTGTTTTCTCTCCATTAAAAATTATGTTCATCAAATGCAACAAGCAATGCTGCATGAAGGCAAAAAAAAAACAAGTAGAGCAACAGACATGAGAGTTCAATGAGCTGAATTTGAATATTTGAATATGATATTTGAATATGAAATCTTTGCTGTAATGTTTTTTTAAAGCTTTTAACTAGCTAGCGACATCTCTTATGGCATTGTTAGTTTGTCAGCTGGTTAAGTGCTAATTAGAAAATGTTGGAATGCTAATATGCTAACTAAGATGGTGAATAACATTAGCAATACACTTGCTAATATAAGTGTTTTAGCATTGTGTGGTGGTAAACATGCCAGTATGCTGATATTTGCATTCAGTACTGCACAGCTGTAGCCTGGTATCGTTTTTTAATTTTATTTAATATGTTTTAAGGCCTGGGCTGCACGGTGGCTCGGTGGTTAGCAGCAGC
>JAUZTA010000004.1:11116776-11130558 GCA_034780835.1 Ctenochaetus striatus
TAGTTATTAAATTTTTATAGTTAAATCCCCTTTCATTACAGCTAAACATCAGACTTCTAGTGAATATTATAACTAGAACCCGTCATTGTGATTCATTTTGCACACAAAAAATAAACATACATCAAAACAGCATTTCCATTAAGGCTCAGCAGCACTATTCAGAAACAATTTTCTTCCCCTCCGCCTCCTGCATGTGGAGGAGCAGGTTAACAGGCAGCAGATACTCTAGGCTCAGCCTGAGATGATGATCCTAGCCTCATTTTTCTCTGCTGGGAGAGTAAAGGATTTTGTTTGATCCTGAGACACTGTCACAAACAATTACCTTAATGAGATGAGTTTATTCCACATTTCCAGGCAGCAAATGAAGCATAAATGCAAATAAGTTTCACCCTGGCTTACCGGTTCTATTTACGCTTTCCTCCTGAAATTGGATGCATATCAACAGAAATGCCTTTCATATATTATTTTTGTTTAAATGCATTGTTAAAAAGCATTTTGCGGTGTGGAGGCATACAGACATGCAAATCTGTGAATCTACAAGCTGACAATGGAAAAGCACAGCATACATTTAGAACACATTAACTATAAAAAGACCAATATTTCATGCCAAAATCTTGATTGTACATAAAAGATTGTCATTAATGTGAAAAATGAAGCACTCACATGGTGGATTGGCTGAATGTGTGTGCCTCTGTTATGCCAGGTTGACAGAGAAAGCGACGCTCCGAACAGGTGGGAATCCACAGAGATGAGAGTTGGAGTAGGAGCTGAATATCACAACAACAAGAACGTTTCTGCCAGAGACAGCCTCCCTCTTATTTTTGGGCTGTTAGAGCCCTTTAGGTGCAAGAGACCTTTAAAGATTGATCTCTGCTGTCACGCAGTGGTGTATGCATTCAATTACATCCTGAAATAATGCCTGCTGTAAGTGCTGTTACAGAGACAAAGAGCTACACAGAAGAAGGCAAAAGTTGAAGCAAGTTTCAGGTTTTAATTTTTACAATTTGTAAAACTGAAGGTGACCAATAAGACAAGATTTTATCTTGTATATTACTGCACAAATGTGCACACCATAAACAAGTTAATAAACCACAAAAATGACCTATTGTCATTTTGGACTTCAGTGGTCTCTTCAGTGATGTCAGAGGTCACTTTGTTTTGTCTTGATGGTTTTTAGCAGCACTATAGCTGAGCTCTGCAACAGTGTCTGTATAAGGGACCCTGAGAGACAAAAAGAAAGAATATTACTGTTTATTCTGCTTGAAATAAATATAATCATAGCTCAAAAATACTGTTGATCCTCTTACAAAGCTCCGTGAAATTTGTGGTTTTCACCTATTTTGTGTGAAAATATGTCAGTGTGTGCATTGTGGTTTTGAATCTGCTGGCAGGTGTTAAGTAAACACACAACAGCTGGATGATGCATTTTGTTGAAGCACTCAGACAGATGGAGAGGGATTTTGTCCAACTTCTGTCCAACACAGGAGAGAAAAGTTTTACACTCCACTAGTTCTGCTGTGCTATAACGTGAATATTTTATTAACTGGGAATTAGTAGTCTTTTTTTTCCATGCCTGTTTGTTTAATGGTGGTCATACAAACAGTTTTTCCTGTTAAATGAAAGAGAACAAAAACCCCAAAAGGAAGAAAAAACAGTTAAATTGTCAGTGGTTGATTTTAAGATTGTAGTTCATTGCATCTATTTCTGCATGATTCATCATCATTCCAAATGATCCAGTATTAGAAATAAAAGCTACGACTTTGAATGCAAATAAGGTAATTAATCTTACATGAAGGTGTTAGGGTTTCCAGTTTATGCTAAGTAAGACAGGCTTGATTAGTCCATCTAAGATGATTAAACTGATACCATTTCATCTGTCTAATCACCTTAAATATTATGTGAAGCAATTAAATAGACAAATTTTATTAATGTTCTGCCTCCAAGGGTTTTTTTGTTTGTTTTTTGTTTTTGCTATTGCTGATTTATCTTTACTACCACTATAAACTATGAATACTACTAATAAGATAAGAAATGGTAATGTTATAAAGTGGAATATACTTGTAGGTAATCACAAAATTTAATAAAAATTGAATTCTGATGTGACATTTATCAGATATTTGTTTTAAGGTGGGGAGGAGCAGCAGGCATGCATGTATGTCGATGCTGATTATTACAGGCACAAACAGCTAAATCATGACACCGTCCACCATGTTAAATACTGCATGTTCTCTGTTCTTTAAGTCACAAAAAATGGATGTCTAATAATATTTATAATGCACTTTATTCAACAAATGCAAAAAGAAAGACATTAGTGAAAAAGCAGCTGAGGAAACAGTCAGTCTGAAATCTAAAAACTGTTTTCCTTTTCTGTAAACTTTTATTGCTGAGCCAAAAGGCAGAGATAGATTACTTGCATTGCAAATAAAGCCACAAATTGTAACCAGTTACTAAAAAGATAAACTTTGGGTCAACCGTGACATAGTAAACAATGTTCTTTTGAAACTTTGTAATCCAGCTGTGTCAACAGCTGTAATAATAAAAGGTCAGTTGTATGAAAACGAGAAAAACTCCAGAAAATGAAGCTTTAAAATTCAGCTCTACACATTTTTATAGTAATATCATTAACAATCTGTAAAAAAAAAAAAAATAAAATAGAAAACTAGACACAATATCAAATTAGGATAAAAAAGTAATTATACAAATAGCTGATTGGCAAAAATTAACATTACTATAAATGTTTGGATATTTGATTTAGTTCATCCATCATTTAGGAAACTGTATGATCTCATGGTTGATATGTTAAATTCAACAAAGCTGCAGAGTTCACTTTCTTAAGTGTTCATGTAGAAGGAAACAAATAAAAGGGACTTAGAGCTCTTTCAGCAGAAAACAAACAAGAGCTTTGTCCATTGCACATTAAAATGATATGATTACTCCTTTGGCAGCAGTTGCTGAACAGCTGTCAGATCTCTTTGCAGTAAAACAACATATGAACCAAATTCCATAAAGTGACGACTACAGTTTTAACCCACATTACATTACACCAAAGTAGTAAAGCATAAAACATCCCTTAAGTGGAACATGAATCAAGAAATTTAACATTTAAAGGCAAATAAATTTAAAAAAAATTACCTGCACCTGCAGCTTTTAGGCCCTGAAACACACATTCTTTAGATTTAGCTGATAGTGTGCATTTCAATTAACAAAGCTGTTCAACACTTTGGAATAGATACTTAGTTTATTTTTTAAATTCTTTTTCGCTTTAGTTAAGATAGTGCTGGGTTTCCTAATCTCTATTACTTCTTGATAGGAAATTACATTATTCTTTCCCTTTTTTGTATCTCAAAAAATAATTTATGTATGTTATTAAATGGCAAG
This sequence comes from Ctenochaetus striatus, assembly GCA_034780835.1. Classification (NCBI taxonomy): domain Eukaryota; kingdom Metazoa; phylum Chordata; class Actinopteri; order Acanthuriformes; family Acanthuridae; genus Ctenochaetus; species Ctenochaetus striatus. The sequence goes on from JAUZTA010000004.1 coordinate 11,120,155, forward strand.
CATGTATGTATTCTATTTCATTCTTCAGTGGGTTCCTTTAACAAGTACCCAGGACTTTTTCAAAATTACATCTGTGGTTTTTGTGTTTGCTATTTTATATTTCGTCTCCTTTGCATTTTTTTCATTTAATGAACAAAAAAAATATTAAAAAATGGGGAAAAAAAATATGAGAAGACTGTTATTCCTCTCATGTCTGACCGCACAGTATGACGCAACTGCAAGCAGCTAGTGAGCTTAGCTTAGCATGAAGGCTGGAAACAGCAGGGGAAAACAGCGAGCCTGGATCTGTTTGAGAGTAAAAAATGTGCCAAAGAACGTTCATCAGTTCAGTAATGTGTTCAAATGTGTTTTTATAGAGACATTGACGTGTTAAGTATTACGAGAGGTTGTGTAGTGGACTATATCTTGAGGACAGAACCTGCTGTCCTGTTGTCAGTATCATATATTTTCATTTTAACACTTCAGTATCTGTAAATATTAAACAAATGTTAACTGGTGAGTTTAAGAGGTGCTGGAACTATCAGTGTATTTTTTTTATCCTTCAAACAGAACAAGCTAGCTGTTTCCCCCTAATCTAAGTCTTTATGCAAAGCTAACCAGCAGCTAGCTTTAGCTTCATGTTTGGACAGACTTGTTTAACTTTGGGTTAATTCCCAAAATGTCAAACTATTCCTTTAAACATAAGTTGACAAAGTAAAGACAATCAATATTCAAACAAAAAAAGGAGAAAAAAACCCTCCCATTTAAAACCATCCACAGATGACAAGCAGCATCCGAAGCAAAAAGTTTCTGAACTGGACTTTAATATTGCAGTCTTGACTCGTTGCAGCAGATGCTCTTTGGAAAAATACTCTATCCAATCAGAGTTTTCATAAAGGCAGGTTTGCTAAAGGGCCAGTGATACTGGTTGGGGACAGGTCCATTCACATTGCACTCAAAGAAGGAGAACATCGGGAACCAAATGCGTGCCCTTCGACTCTGCTGGTAGGCACGTGTGTTGGCTAAGGTGTGGTAGTAGAGGAAGAGGCGGGTGGTGATGTAGAAGGCGATGAACACGTCGATGGAGTAGTGCTCATGAGCGGCCAGAATGAAGAAAATCCCGAACAGGTTTAACACCCAGGAGATGGTGTGAATCAGATTCCAGGATCGTGGAGTGTCTGCAATTGAAAGGAATAATTAAAGAATCATGTGATGTGTGCTAGTTTTCATATGGCAAGCAAATCCCATGAGAGGACCAAAACCAAGCTAGAACTTCCAAATACAGCTGGGCACTTTAGTTTTGAACAAATGTCACTCAAACAGGAGGTAAATTGCATTTATTGGGGACTACTACGTCACTTATTGATTGTCCAAGAAGTATTTACAGCAGCAAGTAGTTGTATGTTGGACTGATGGAAGTAAATTGTGCCAGTGTTCATTATGCAGGAGGAACGTGTCACACGGCGCAACCATGTGGCTCACTAATGTGTTTTTAATAGTTTTTGGATGACAGTGAAGCAACCGGGCAAAGAAGAAAGCTGACATGCAGCTGTGTACATCTTCTGTGAAAGTCAGTAATTTTTAACATCAGCAGAATGTAGATGGAATTGAATCAACTTAAATTACACTGCTGGTGTTTATGCTTTATCAAGCTTTAATTAAAAGAGTAACACGTGTTACTAAGCTTTTTTTTTTAATGGAAACATACATTTGTGACACTTTGTAAAGATTATTTTAATGGAAACCAGAGAGCTTGAGAGCCACAGATGGAGGAGAGAAGTCAGACAGTTTCAGGAGATGTCTGACACATAGGGATTTTTGATCTTTTTACTGAATGTTTTCACAGTTACAAAAATAATTATTAGTTTCAGCTTTACTCCAAAGCCTTACGTTCTTTAGCTAAAGGCAAACAAAAGTATCGTCACTTACATTCAGTCACAAAAAAGTTGAGCATTGTGATGACAACAGTGTGACCACTGAACATGTAGTCCCCACATGTGTGGACGCCTGTCAGAGTCATCCCAAATCCACTCCAGATCGCTAGCGCCCTCTGCAATTTTCCCAGGGTATCACCATATGTCTAGGGAAAATAAGACACCTGCTATCAGTCTCGCTGTAAGACACAGAGGCATCTGCTTATCTGTTATCACTGTGGGAATGCCAAGTCAAGAATTGAAAACAACACTGCCAACTGCATCAACAACATCTGGCTACCTCAGAGCTTATATTTGCAAATCGTATTTAATGTGCTCATGCTCTCGTGTGCATTTCTCACCTTACTGGCACACTTCAGGTGCTGTCCAGGCACAGAGAGCGATGTAACGAACATGGTGCAACAACGAAGCAAAAACACAGTCCCCATTAAAGAACACAGCCGTCTGAAGAGAATGGACCTGAAATACAGACATTCACAACTCATTCCCAGTCTAACACTTCTTAATTCACATACAGTTAGATAAAGAAATATTGTAACTGTGTATCAGTGATGGGAATAGCTGGAAGTGCTAACTACCTGTGTTTGTGAAGGAGAAGAATCAACAAAAACATGTAACACAGGATGACACCACAGGCTTCAGCCATTGCAAAAGCCCAAGGGATTCTGGGAACACTATCAGAGTACAAAAACAAGTATCACCATGTAGATTAGATATGAGGGGCAGGAGAATGTGTGGATGAACTCTGGAATCTGCATAGTTGCTCAATGATTATATGCACTCTTACCTGTCCAGAAATATGTCAGGCAGTGGTGGGTACGTCCTCATGTCCGGGACACGCTCGTGCACGATGACCATGACGAAAGATGTAAATCCAAACACAAAAAATACATATAAGGAACTGATGACTGTTTTCCACACCTCTGGGTCCAATCTGCCCGCCAGGTGCTGCCTGCATCGCCAGTTGGAGTGTGTATGACACAGCGATGCTCCTGGACCGTTCCCAGATCTATTACCATTCCTCAGTCGAAGCTCAGTCCCGTTACACAAGCGCTCACCTCCATTACACCTCCTGTCGGTCTCATCACAGCTCCACTCGACACCTGCAGTGCCCAGTGAGAGCCCAGCAGGGAGACTGTCTGTGGGCCTGAGACCCAGCTCCTCCAGCTGGGCCTGGTTCTGTCTCTGCAGCCGGCGGAGGGCGATGGTGAGCCTTTTGATGTCTCCCAGCACCGTGAGGCCAAGCGGAGGCCCCCGCAGATCGGCCTCAGTCAGAGCCAGCAGGCTGAGGCCATCCAAGCGGTGCTGGGTGCAAAGTAACTCCACATACTCCCCAAAACCCTCCGCCTGTAGCCACTGGGCCACCTGCTTACAGCTCCAGGAACTCACACTGTCCTCTGACGGTGCCATGCCACTGCAGACACAGACGTGAATGAAGTTAAGCATCACTTTTCTTGTGTTTTTACCACTTGATTTCATCAGTGTCTTTGTCACTCTTTGTCTTTGTCACTCTCAGTCCTATTGTTTAAATGCAAAACAGCCCGAAACTCACCCATTGACATTACTGCTAAATTTACATGCTATTGATCACAACCACCTGCGTAAATAAGCTATTTAAGGCTCTGACTACAAGTTACTTTGGTCATTGATTAATCTGACAATTGTTCTCTCAATCAATCAACTTGTTGTGAGGTCTAAAAAAAAGTAAGATAAGCGCTCATCACATTTTAGAAAGGGTGAAATCTTCAAATGTTTTGTTTTATTCAACCAGTAGTGCAAAATACAGAGGAAAACAAGAATTCCTCTCAGTAAAGGAGTAGGAACAACCACATTTCTGACTTTTTTGCTTTAAAATGGACAGACACAATTTATCATATTTTGTTGATCACTTGATTAATCAATAGAGTTCAAGCTCTTAAATAAGCTCCACTGTCATTTGTCCTTTGAGAAGTTTACTTACTCAGAAACACTGTATGTTTTTCAGCTTAAAACACAAAAGCAAATATTTACTAAAAGATTTGAGTTACAGGTATTATTTTTAACAACCTTCAGCTAATGTTTATCCTCATTATCGCTTTGTGTGTCAGCTGTTCTTCAAAGTATTCGATAAATAATAATTTCAAATAATCTTCTTAAGCTGCCCATCACAAATTCTCTAAGTCCAAACTGATGCTGTCGTCTGAAGGCCACGAAGCTGTTTACAATTACTGATTAACTGTTTAAAAGATATATTACAACATCGGGTCTAAAATGATAAAATAAGTTAATTGAGTAGTTGATCTGCAAATTAACTGGCAATTGTTTTGATTATCAATTAATAACTGTCGTCATTTTCCAAGCAAAATGTCTTGCCTCTGCATCTGAGATAAGACATTTTTTTTAACAATACATTCACCTTCACCTCCTGTGAAGGCAAGCATGTGGCAGAAAGGTACGTAACACTCTGGCTAATGAGAACTCAGGTCAGCATTAGAGGCCATCCTCAGCTTGTTTGTGCTCTCGTTTAATATGACCCTGCACTGCCCACCACAGGCCACTTAGTGCCGTTACATCATCTGCGCTCAGGTCCGCGAGTACAGCAGAGCAGCGGTTTAGAAAAAGTATACACTCACCATCACACAATCATCCGCATAGAGAAAGTATGATGTGTCAAACCGAAAACAAACAAGCAAAAATTTAACCTAAATGTGTGACCTTCCTCTCTGGTCTACAGCTGTCTGTTCATAACAGAAAACAGTGAGTCACTAACAGGCAGAGTAAGTCACAAGCTCCTCTCCCACACGCAGAGACACTCGGGCACTGATGAAATACTCTTTACTGTGTGTTTTTCTCATTTTTATCCTTTGACCCTCTGATAAGCTCAGCACAGCACTGTTGCCCCTGTGCTCCATGCTGCTCCAAAGGTCTGCACGGCTCGGCCAACACTCGCTTTACTACCGTTCACTGCTGAATGTGAGCAATACATGCTGACTGGACGGCAGATACAGACTTTATGTTACCACAAGTGAACAGCTTTTAGTTTTCAGTAATAAATGAGCCAGCACTAAGGTTTCTGGAGAAGTATTAGTCTTTTAAATATGATGAAATATCAATAAAGGTTAAAAATAGCTAGTTAGTACCTATACAATTACAGCCATGTGACTAGAGACCTGGGTGTGTCTGGGATAACTTACAAGATGTGCAAACTACTTAAATTTAATGATTTAAAGATTATTTTCATTTCAAATGACTGCTAACTTAATTTAGCAATTATTTACTTAATATGTGAAAAGAACTTATTTAAATTATGTCTCAAACTTCAGTGTTGAAGTTCAGTGTTGAAACAACTGATCCTCAGCGGAATTGATTAGCTGATTAATCGGTCGGCATGTGGATCAAAAACTAATAGGCAACTATTTTAATCATCGACTAAACTCTTTTTCTTGCAGTTTATATTTTAGTAAAATAAAATCTTTTTAGATGAGACAAAACAGGACATGTGAGGATGTGACCTTGAAAGAGAAGTGTGAGGTTTTTCATTTTTTTCTAATAATTAGTATTTTGAAGAATTGTTAAATCAACAAACAAAAACAGGCAGATTAATGTTTTATGATAATTATCTATGATAATGGTTAGTGGCAACCCAAACAATTGTTCTAAATTACCCGAGTGTGCGAGTGTGTATAAAAAAAATCTACTACTACAACTATTGGTAATTATAATAATAAGTTATTAATGTTATTATTTTCCTTCTTTGAAAAAAACAAATATAATATTGGCAAAATAAATATAAATAAAATAGCAAAATAAATAAATATATAATAAAAAATAAATTAAAACTTGAGCTCCAAATGGTAATCACAGCTAAAAGTTTGTAGTATATGAATACATAGTGTCCAGCTGCCAGTCAATGATCCATACAGATCAATAACAGCCAGTCAATTGATATATTTCCATGTCTGAGGCTTAGAGTAGCTCACCTGGGCAGCTGCTGCTCTGCTCCCCTCACAGAAAGACACTGAAAGTTCATTTGAAACCAGCCTTTAGTTTCTACTGGCAGCATCCTGCAGCTTCTCTGCCTGAGGCTTTACTTGGGGATTCATAAGTGCCAGGTCAGCTCGTTTGGCTGGCTTACAGTGAGTCACAGCGAGCAGTGACACACAGCTGGGAGAGAGAAAGCCCTCTGTGTGTGTGTGTGTGTGTGTGTGTGTGTGTGTGTGTGACACAGAGAGAGAGAGAGAGAGAGAGAGATACAATTTGACAAAGGGCTCATAGTCTGTTCACCACAAGGTCACAAAGCAACGCCTGACTCCTCATTTCGGAAACTCGCAAAGATTAAATCATAGCTTTATGATGTTGAGAAAAAAAAATGTCAACATTATTTCTTCTCTTAGACAAAATAAGTAGAAGCTTACATGTTCAAATGAGAGCTACTAAAAGTCACATTAAGTACTTTAAGACGTCTTAAACTAACTTTAAAAGACTATGAAGGAGTGGCTGCCTCTCTTACCAGAAGTCCGCTGTCACTGCGCCGTCAGCGGGTGTGGATGAAATACCGGCGACCGCCTCAACTCCGGAGACCGTTTTATGACCAACATGCTTCTGACAACTAGGCAACACCAAACAGGAAGAGACTATAATAAACAACACCAGTAAAGAAGAGCTGCTGGCCAGAGCACCTCCTTTATGCACACTGACATCTGCTGGCCATCTGTAGGAATAACTAGTGGCTGTGGACAGGTCAAGTTGCTGTAGATTAAAAATAAAACAGTTGTTTGTGTCTGTTTTTTTTTTATTATCATTGCAGATAGAAAATTTGGTTTAAATTTGACAAAAAATGGACAAGTTGTGGTTTCAAAAGCGGTAATGTAATAATAAACGCATGTCTGTAAGTGAGAATGTGACTGAGAGTTTATGCCAAACTGCACCACCTGTTTTTGACTGTCGAGCAGTGAAGCGACCACAGCGAAGGCAACAGCAGAATTTAGTTTTAGGACGATGAATAGCAGAAAAGTTTTCCCCCTTCTAAACTTAGAAATGACAGAGAGAAAGCCGGTCCCGGGTGCTGCCTCTGACTGTGAGCAGAGAAATGTCAGCGACACAAACTCAGAAGAGGACGGAAAATGCACATGTGCTGCAGAGGATTCAACCAGGATGTGGAAGATCCCATCTCTCCAGGAGCTGGAGGAGATTTTACACTCGGCTCCACGCTCCTGTCGCCATGGAGATGAAGTGTGGCCAAACCTGTATCTGGGAGACATGTGAGTATCCCGTGCCTCATTTAAGTCCACTAATGTATATCTGTTATATACAAATAATTAAAAATCAGTGTGTGTGTCAGGTTTATGTCTCATGACAGGTTTGGGCTCTGGCAGCTGGGCATCACTCACGTGCTGAATGCATCGCATGGAAAACTGTGCTGCAAGGGCAGTGATGACTTTTATGGAACCACAGTGAAATATTATGGAGTCCCTGCAAATGACCTGCCAACATTTGACCTTTCACCTTTCTTCTACCCTGCTGCTGATTTCATTCACCAGGCTCTGACATCAGGAGGTGCCGTAAGCTGCCACATGTTTCCAGAGGTGACATCACATGAAAACAGCTTCTGCTTTAATGCTTGTGTTTGTAATTTCTAGGAAAGGTCTTTGTGCACTGCGCTGTGGGTGTGAGTCGCTCAGCTACATTGGTCCTAGCCTACCTGATGATTCATCACCACCTCAGTCTTCTGTCCTCTGTGCGCTGTGTGCAGCAGAAACGCTGGATTTTCCCGAACAGAGGCTTTCTGCGACAGCTCATAGCTCTGGACTGTAAACTGCGGGATGATGGATTAAATGAAACAAAGCGTTGAACAACCCAACAAAATAAACCCGCTGAATCGCCCTCCTGTGCTTTAGTAGGAGTCAGTGTCCTCATTTACACCATGCAAGACTCCATTTGTACTATTTACTGTATGCATCCTTCTCCTCTTGTCCTCTCCTGATGTGACCTCAGCAGTGACAGAGAACGTCTTTGTCCCTGACCTTTGGCATCAACGAAACAAGCAATTAAATGCAACAGCAATGTTAGATAAGTTCGCACCCAGTCACAGAGAGCTCACCCAACACAGGGAGCTAATTTTGGAGCTAAGCGGCATTCAAACAGCCACCTGCTCATGTCTCTCACTGAGCTTTGGACTCTGGCGGTGAAGGGAAAGTGGACACAGACAGGAGGAGCAGTGCTCGGGTCTGTTGGAGGAGCACTCTGTGTCCGAGGGGGGAGAATGTCAGGGAGCAACCAGCCACAGGACCTGGTGCTCATTAAAGAGCTAGAGCTCATCTTGGATTCCTGCACACTGGAGCTCACGCCAGTGGATGAAGTCTGGCCCAACCTGTACATAGGAAATGTGTGAGTGTCTTGTGTTTGGAGAAGGCGTTGCAGGAAAAATGTCATCAGTTCTGCAAGAGAGAGAGATTGATTAGTTTCATCAGGCTTTTTTAAGGTGCAGTCCCTGTGTGAGCGTTATCCTGATGTTAGTCATCTTTCCTCTTAATCTCCTGTGTTTGTGTCTGTGCTATGCTTTTTCCAGGGCCGTTGCACAAAATAGAAAGACCTTACATAAGCTTGGCATCACTCATGTCCTAAATGCAGCACACTCCAAGCAGGGCAGCATCGGTGACCAGAGTTTTTATGGGAGCACCTGCATTTACTTCGGCATCCCAGCAGAGGATTCGAACAACTTTGACCTCAGTCAGCATTTCAAACCTGCAGCTGACTTCATACAGAAAGCCCTAAAGAGCAAAGACGGTACAGAATGTGAATGCGGTACCTATGAGTACATCTGTTTCATGTTTGCATGTATTTCTTCTACTTGCTTTCACATTTTCCATCATGCTTCTTACAGGAAAAGTGCTGGTGCATTGCATCATGGGTGTGAGTCGATCGGCCACTCTGGTGCTCGCATACCTGATGCTTCGGCAGCGTCTCTCTTTAAAAGATGCTCTAAGACACATCCTCCATAAAAGACCCATTTACCCAAACAAGAATTTCCTGTCTCTCCTCCTCAAGCTGGATGAGCAGCTGACATTCAAACGGAGGCTGTGTCCTCTTCTCTGACATCCCTCTCTCTCTATTATCAGCTCCTTCATTACATTAGCCATTAGTAACCTCAAGACCTCTCTCTCTCTTTCCATGAATTACACTCTGCTCTAACCAGTGTGTGTAATATCTGCAGATAATGATTCCCACTCAGAGTGTGTGTGATGCAGTTAGATGTGCGAGTTTTAAAGTGGTCAACACCTGTGCGACATTTTTATTTTATTTTATTTTATTTTTTGGGTTTATCTTTTGGGTACAGCAGCACCGGCCATTTGACATGAGATGTTGTTAATAAGTACAGAGACCTGATTATCTGAATTTATTTTCCATATTCAAAACTGCATTCAAATGTTCCCTGTCAGTGTCCACAAGCTTTGTAAATACAGCATGATGACTCATTGTGAATGTGCATTAAAGACATTTTATGATATTTCACTGGCATATTTTATGATATTTAATAAAACGAACAAAGAAAAAAAATAACAGATTTTTAAAATAACATTAAGATAAACACATTAGTCTTCAGAGAAGACATAATTGAACATTTTTCAAGCAAACAGTTCCTTCAATTAATCCAGAGAGCTTGTTGTTACAGCTAAATCATTACACTTTAACAAAGTTGGATTCTTTTATTAAAAACACAGAGCTTACTGACTTTGACAAAAACAGCATCAGTCCAAAAGTTGGAAACACGTTTTCATCCACAGGAAAGTGTGTTTAAACCTTTGAGTGGCACTGGAGCATAGTTTCACGGCTTAAAAAGAACTTTTTTAAGAAACAAACAATATCTGTTTAAGACACATAATCTCAGCTTTTAAACTGGATATCAGTATTATTACAGATAAAGGGCATGGACATACAATGAATAAAAATCTGACATTATTGAAAATTAAGATAAAACAAAATGTAATAACATTTTATGTCACTGTTGTACTTGACAGTCATCTAAAGGAGTACAAAAAGCCTTTTCTTTTTTATCCTGTAACAAAATGCACAGAGCATAACCTACATGTTTTCTTTAGTCAGTAAAATGCGATTCACACAACAAATACAGCAACAGTAACTCGTCACAGGTGAGAGCCATTCGCAGCCTCGATCACATGTCTTAAAGGAGCAGAGCAGCAGACGTCACTGTGCTCTGGGCAGCAACGCTGAAACACACACAGTCCGGCTGTGTGTTGCATAACAGTCTGCGCTCATGGAAACTAAGTGAGTGAATGTTAAAGTTCACAGGACAATGCTACATTATTGTACACAGGAATAAGACTTTCAGACGTGCAGTCAAAATGGATTGAATGTGTTTTTGAGAGCCTGAACTGTTGATATAAAAAAATAAAGAAGACATTCTGCGGGATGTTTTGCCAGCATTGAGTGTATGATTACAGAGTTATAAAAAGAAGCAGACCACAGCTACATGCGGGTGAGAGTGTTTGTA
>JAUZTA010000004.1:11176980-11187345 GCA_034780835.1 Ctenochaetus striatus
TAAAATTTCTTGAATAATATGCAGTTTTTTGCTAAAGATTTTGCAGAGTACATTTAATATCATAATATGTCATAATTTGAAGTAAGACGGCTTGATTTGACCTTTTTCTATACTGAGACTAACAGACAATGGAAAAGGTAAAAAGTCATTGTTGTATCTTCCACTAATTTATGTATAAAAGTCAAGGTTGACATTACTTGTGCAAATGTACTACTTTTAAATAAATTTCAAATAAATTTGTCTCACTTCAAAATCGTTTTGACTATTTTCCGCGTGCTGAGTAATATCACAAAATGAATGTAGCAAAACCTTATATTTTTAGATTCAGCCTGCTGTTTATTCCCTTCATGGTCCCTTCTGTACATCACAGTATCCCATAAAAATAGCACGTTCAAACTGTGCATCAAAAAGGCAGTCCTAACAAATACTTTTTTTGTTTTGCAAAGATGAGTAGCCTTTTGCCAAAGCAAGACACAATTAAAAGTGACATAAAGGTGAGAAAAAAAAGGTGAGAGCTAAGTAAAAATGAAAAGGTGCTTAACAAAGATGCACACAAAGTCTGATTAAATGTTGACAAAATAGAGTATAGACCACTCTGCCATCCGACACACAACCTGCAGTGGGTTTTCTGGCATTGTGATAAAGTCTGCTCCACCAAGTTTGACCTCCAGCACTCTGAGATACAGACTGGCTCATATTCACAAAGAACCAGCTTCTTTTCTCCCTGTCAGAGTCAATAATTTAAGTGTAAGCAATTGATTGAGTTTCCTTCTGTCTGCAGTTGATTTCTGATGAGTGAGTGAAGCTCGGTCGCCCCTGCATCAATAACAATGACCTCCGAGCAGCATTAATGATGTGGCCCATATTGATTTTTCCAGTCAGTGCATACAGAGGAGACATCAGCGTCCGACTGAGGCTTTGTCTCTTTTGGTATAAAATGATCAGACACCAGATGATGAAGAACAAATGAGACAGTGGAGGTGAAATGGGGCTGGAGGAGCGGAGGAGTCAAAGAAGTTGGGAAAAGAGAGCACAAGGAGGAAAAAGCAGTTACTGTGAAAAAGGAGGAGGTGGAAGATAAATATCCATATTACTAAGTCCAGTTGCCTTCGATTTATTTGCCCTGAATACCTGTCTGTGGAAGTTATCATTCTGAGGTTTTCTAAATTCATTGTTCTATAAACCACATTAAACTCAGCTTAATGAGGCTGAGAGCGCAGAGGTAAAGTACACAAGTGACATTTCCCTGAACTAATAGTGTTTCTGTGTGTGTGTGTGTGTGTGTGTGTGTGTGTGTATGTGTGTGTATATGTGTGTGTGTGTGTGTGTGAGAGAGAGATGCAGTCCCCTAATTCAATCAGCACTCGTTTCTTCCGCCCCACAAACTTTATTAAGCTCAGCGGCCATCTGATCATCAATGGGGGTAAAGTTTGTCATGTTGTTGTGTTTCTGTGGTATGTGCGCACAAAAAAACTACTGCAGGGGCTCGTGAGGCACGCATGAGCGTCAGCTGGGTGGTTTTATATCAATTTACAGTCGGGCAGAGATCAAGATGGGCTTCCCATAAATTTATCTGGAAGCCATAAGACGGGAAAAATGACTGTTTCCCCGCGAGATGCAGAACAGTCTGCTGACCTGCTGCTGCTGCTGTTATTCTTATTATTTATGACACTGATTAAATAAAAGCTGTACTGTCAGACCAGCCTGCACCAGCTTGTCCCCAGAAATATCTGTTCAAGCGGGTTTGGAAGTTTGGGTGATAAATGTCACCGGATGCAGGCACTTTGTCGTTGAGGTTTCAGTGAATTGACGCCCTGCTCGGAACTCGGGACTCACCCGCACAAGGTTGCTGACTGCCGCCTGCACCGCGGCCACCGGTACCGTCAGATCTGGGATGGCTTTACCGTCCACCTCTCCCTCCTCGTGCATGATGACCAGGTGGGAGATCTGCTGGGCCACCGGCTCCAGGATACTCTCGATGGTCTTGGTGTGAAACACCGGCATCGTGAACGACTTTTACCGCAGCCCAGATAGAAGAAAGGCGGCTGGTCGCTCCAGCGCTGAAGATCCCCCCTCTCCTCTCCTCTCCTCTCCTCTTCTCTCCTCTCCTCTCCTCCCTTCTCCTCTCCTCTCCTCGCCGTCACAGGCAGCAGGACAAATCCCGAGTTGTCAGTCCAGCCCCCGGGACGCAAACCCTCATGTGTCTCTCCTCCCGGTGTGCACCTTCTCCTCCGGTGAGCACCACGGTGAAGGCTGGACTCAGACGGTCGGTGTCCTCCGGTGGGAGCGACCCAAATCGTGACAGAAGGAATCACCGCCCTCCGCCCAATCACAGCGTAGGAATACTACAGCTGCCAAGCGGGTTGGTGTTGGTGCGCACTGACGATTCCCCCCCCCCTACGCACACGCACGCACACACGCACACACACATCACGCACACACACGGAGACGGAGAGCGCTTCCCAAATTACGTCATGCATGCCAGCAGCCCCAAAAGGGAAAGTGTCGGGGTAACTTAATGGGAAGAGACTGTGATTAGACATAGAGATGTGCATAGAGGAGGGGGCTGGCGTGAGGGCGACTACGAGGAAAAGTTGTAGACATAAATCGTGTTTGCAAGCAGCTCTGAGCAGCTCGGTAAAGGTCAGCTTCACATCTGTGAACCGGTGGAGGACTCTGGAGATGAGTTGATGAGCTGTTGAAGAAAACTGATGTGCTGTTTTTTTATTTTATGAAGCTTCAAACTTGCATCTGACACATGATCTTAGTTCATTAAAAGGTGGGTCAGGAGTTCATGTCTCCAGGCCTAAATGTCCAGGTCTAAATAAAGACCAAGGATTCAGCCTGCTGCTGGCTGCAGCTGAGAGAAGGAGTCTCTCCAGCAGATGGAGGCTCGCAGATTCTGCACCTCACCCACAAACTGTTTCTACTACGTCTTTACACTAACACAGAGGATCCCTCATGGACAGCTGTCCCACTGGTTTAACACCTGTCTGGCAGGTTGCACTTGAAGCTGTGTGTGCGTTAACATGACAGCAGTCCTTTTACAGTGGTAATAAAAGTGGAATTTATCTGATTAATCACATTATGTATGCCTGTATCTGTGTGGTTGCTGGTTGGGTTGCTCATGCTCCTCAGATCTGAATCTGTGTCGGGGAAACCAGAGACCCTAGCAGCAAAAACAGCAGTATTTATACCCCTGAGACCCAAAGAGTCTTCAGCCAAGAGACCCCAACCCCCTGTGTGTGTATGTGAGTGTCTACGAGTGTGTGTCTGTGTCACTCTAATTTTGGTGTAGACAAGCTACTGCAATTCAAACCAGAGAGACTGGTCACTCTGGCCCACCTGGTTAAAACAAACTCTGTTATTGCTCTCTCCCATCCCATCCTCTCCTCTCCCCTCACCTCACCTCCCGTCCTCTTCCCTTGGAATTGTCCTTAAAGAGGAGTACTACTCATACAATCAGCATCTCAAAACCATATATGGATTGAGGCAGAGTAGAGGGGCCATAAAGTAAACTGGTCCCTGTGAATAATTGAGGGGGAAGTGGACAAACTGGGACTGACTCCAGTAGCTCTGCTGTGAGCTATCTGTATATGTGGAGCTGTCCAAACAGACTGTGACAGAAAGCACAGCAGCAGGTTACTTGGAGAGGTTTTCAAGTGTGCTTTCAATAATGACGTTGCAATGTGGTTTAACAGTTGTGGTATGGCAACAAAGAGTACTCAAATTATCACACTAAAAAATGCTCTCAGGTCTTTGTGTTGCTAATATAAATGTTTTTTGCATTGATCAATCAGTTGATCAATGCAAATACATGATCGGGCAATAGTGCGGCATGTTTTGTTTCTTATTTTGGGAGGGGTGTTGGCGCTGCATGTATGGAGGTATTTAGACGGAGAGGTGTGAGTTAGTGAACAACTGCACATGTAAACACTCCACACTGAGACTATCCTGGGAATCACAAGTCGTCCGACAAGCTGTGACGATCTGCAGCAGATCCTTGTTTAGTAGAGCTTTCATTTGTTCAGTGCTCCATATGGATGTAAGCAATAGTTTCTTGCTGAGTCTTACGATGAGTGTTTTTCCTCAGAACTGCATAGGAGCAAAGCATTAGAGCTGTAGCCAACTTTGTTTTATTTTTTTTTACAGATGAATCTGAGGCCATTTGCACAGTGAGGCTGTCAGAATATCAGGCTCTCACTACACAATTATTGCAGTTTGGAGAATTCAATATAACAATATTATTGCTTTAAATATAGAAATCTTCCAAAAATGAATATCACTGCAGTTTCTATACATTTTCTTACTATGTTTTGTATCTTCTAGAAAATGAATTAGTCTAAAAATATAAGTGTAGGAGGGTTCAGAGAAAGTCAGCGGGCTATATTGTACAGAAGTGCATAAAAAACCCCACTTACACTTAATAACTTTTTCCATTTTATGATGGGTGGCAACCTGCGTTAAGTGGCTGTACTGCCACCTACTATGACAAACAAAGGAATGGAAAGATTTGGGCATGATGTAAGAGTCCCCCTTTTACTTCAGCATTACTGTTTCATTTTCAGATATCACAGTTATTATCTGGAACTGGAACTTTGCGAGAACTCTAGTGTGAACTGATAGTGTTTCACGCCTAAAGTCATGTGCTATATTGAGCATGTCAGACCTATATATAGTAATATACCATGACGAATGCTTCCTTTGTGACAGTATGGTTTGTCTTAAACAGCATTGACTCTGATAAGGTAAAATATCTGAAAGGTTCTTGGACATGCTTGCAATCTAACACTGTCATCTGTAGATTGACCAACCACTTTGGTCTAGATTGAAATCTCTTTTATAAACCTCTGCAAAATGGACTGCTATAAGAACTGTTCAGACATTATTGTCTGCAGATAATGGATCTTGATAACCTTGATGGTCCATTGACCTAATTGTAGTGTCACTTTGTGGTTTTGAGTGACACATCTCAACAACTTCTTGGTCAGTTCCCCTAATTTCGACACATATTCATATTTTGCTCACAGTGAAATGCAAAAAGTCTGCTGTCTCTCTGACTTTTCATCCAAAACATCATCACCAGGCAACATTGTCCTAAAATTAATGTAATTCCTTTCAGCAACTGATGCCCTTAGTGTCAATCTTAGCATGCTAACTTGCAAAATTAAGATTTCAAACTTTAAATGTTTAACCTGCTTAACGGCAGCATGTTATGTTATCGTAAGCTTTTTCGCATTTTCTTGTTTACAGTTACTTCACAGAGTCAACTGAGTCATATCAAATTTGATCTTTATTTTAACCCCCTTTTGTCTTTATCTCCTCTGTTTTTGTTCATTTATTTTTATTTTTTTTTATCCTGAGCATTTAAATTGTCAGAAGGGATTTGCAGTAGTCTACTAATAATTAGCGCTTAAATCATGGCCTGAACTTATTCCCAGTTTTTATCTCTCCCTAAATCAAAGGACAAATACTTTGAGACTGCAGGATATAGATAGATGTATACCGGTGTGAGCTATAGAGCACTTTGTTCTGATAATCTTTGTAACTTCTTGGCATAAGAGATAGGAGATAAAAATGACAAGATTCCTGAGATTTGAATCCACCAACATGTTTTTGTTTGTTTCACTCTGTGGGTTTTGAACAATGGTGAGAAATATTTGCTTTTTTTTTTGCTGTGAAAATGTAAATGCGCTGTAGGCTGGAAGTCAAGTTGTACGAGAAAGAAAAGGGGAATTCTTGTCTTATGTGTCATTAACAACTATAGTCATCAGATGTCTGAGCTATACTTCCTTTTTGTTAGATGTTGAGTCAAACTGTGAAGATAAATCAGCCTCAGCTCGTTTGACATTTGTGTAGTGTTATAATTTATAGCATTCTTGTATGTCAGATAACCATGTATCGGCCACCTTATTTACAGTACTTTAGGTGTTCTCCCAGTATGTTTTTACAGCTACCTAGCTGCCTGTGTGTAGGTTTTACACAACACTGCCCTCTATTGTTTCACTCAAGGACACTTTCAAGAATTTTTACATGTTTGTAAGACAATGAACATGCCAGAGAGAGATAAAGACATTTGGGTTTGGAGAAAATAATGAGCATGATGATGTGTAGCAAAAATATTTTATTCCTTATAAAAAAAATGCAAAACCAGAGGGCCAGCCTTCTACAAGAGAATATGCCTCATAAATTAAAATAGATAAATAAGCTTATTTTAAAGATCTGTGTGCTTAGTAGGAAAAGTTCAAGCACAAGTAAAAAAAAAAAAAAGTTATGAGATATTACGCACAATAAAAGTAGAAAAAATAAACTTTGACATTTTACAGTAAATCTCCACCAAACTGACAACATGTTTGCACACACACTGAGGCTACAAAGCTGCTTTCAATAAAAATGCCCAACAGGTGACTTCCTGCTACAGATTCATTCATTCATTTTGTGGGATACATCACTCCCTTTGTGTACTTGGAAAGGCCCGTCTCAGCTGCGATCCACTGGTTGTAGTTGGTGACCTGTGTGTAAACTCCTGGTTTGTTCTTTAGGGCACAACCATCACCCCAGCTCACCACCCCGAACAGAAACATCCGACCTGACACTTCACAAATCAATGGACCGCCAGAGTCGCCCTGAGAGGAGAGCACACATCAGTCAGGTGGTGTTCACAGCATGAAGAAATATTTGTTACATAAAATACCATAAAGTTTTAATTACACAAGAGTAAGCAACACTTTGGAAACTTCTTATTAAAAAGGAAGAGTTCTCCTCTCTGATCTGAAGTTGTAGCATGTTGCATTATCTGTGTGTTGAAGTACAACTTCCCTTAATTTCTGCTTTGCATGTCTGTTTTCCTGTGAATATCTAAAGCAGAACTGAAAACACTTACTGTGTCCAACAAGAGTTTTTTTTTTCTCTCTCTCTAGGTTATTACACTTTCACCTCTTCACACATGAACACGTCTTTATTCACTGAGTTTCTCTGCTCACCTTGCAGGCATCAGTGCTCCAGTCAGGGCTCCCAGCGCAGAACATGTTCTGGGTGATGAGATTTCCATAGTACGATTCACTTTTACAGACGCTCTGAGAGATCAGTTTCACCTTGGCTTGCTTCAAGTACTGTGAATAATGCCCTGCCGCCGCAAGAAACACAATACAATTTACTGAACCACTGAAAGAGGCACAGAGATGGGTGGCGAATCTGTATGTCAGAGGTTCTGCGGTAGTACATACCGAAACTCTCCCACCCAAATCCTGCGATGCTGCACTGATATCCTGAAGGAAGCTGAGTGCGTGCTGGAGGAAGACAAACTGAGCGAGCAGACGCTGACTTCACTGCACATCCTCCATTTCTGCCTCTGATCTTCAACAGAGCTGGAATGTGAAGTCAAATAAGGTATGAGTCCTGCATACAAAGCACCCACACAGCTCTTTATCTTACTCACCACACAGACACACACACACACACACACACACAAACACACACACACACACACACACACACACAGAACAATTGTTCACACCTATGTCATTGTTGTAGTTGTATTTTTCATTGTATTTTTCATGGAGGACCACTTTTTCCACAGTGAAGCTCTGTTCCCTCTCTGCATCCGTGTCGTTGATGGCTGACTTTCCCAGGTATACAGACAGTTTCTGGATGTCAATCTCATCGCTAAAAAAACAAACAAACAAACATGAATGATTAAAGTGCACACACGAGCATGCAAACACATTACATACCCACATGAGTCATACTGCCATTATAGCTTGAGAGTTGCACTAGAGGAAACGAGAGTGTTTTGTGTTTGGTCTCACCCATCGACGAAGCAGTGAGCAGCAGTAACAACCCAGCAGGGCGCGATGAGAGAGCCACCACAGAGGAAACCACGGCGCTGATGAAAGATAGCGGTGACCCATGGGTGCGACTCTATGGGTGTGAAAGAACCACCCACAATTTTATGTATCCTCCGTTCGGACCTCTCGCCACATGTCAGCTCTGCACGGAGACACAGGACAAGTCAGTGAGCGCTGATGAGAGGGGATACAAGCTGAGAGAAAGCGTATCTGAACAGTAGAATTACCTGTATCCACAGCGGGTGGAGGTTTTACTGTAGGTGGAGAACCTGTGTAGGGGAAAAAAAACATAAATCAAGAAAAAAATAAACACTCAAAATTTGAATGACTTTTAAATTTCCAATCTCAGGCTTACATCTGGGAATATCGCAGAATTGCCTCACAGCCCTTCTTCCTTTTTTAACACGGCACCATGGCATCAGGCTCTTGTCAGGATTCCTAACAGAATAATAATAACAACAATAATAATAACAATAATAATAACATTAATAACAATAATACTAATAATAGCCATACAACACCTCTTTCTAACATTTCTAGATGCCAGATTGGTGACTGAAAGCTTACCTGCAGTAATTATGGTTGCCAATACCCTTTGATGCTCCCCATGGATTAAAAAAATCGTTCCAGTTGAGACATTTTTTGTTGTAAACTGACTGTGAGACAGTTCCCCTGTAGCTGCTCCCATCCCCAGACCGACACAACTCTGATGAAAGCATTACAGAGAGAGGTGAGAACATTTCAAGTGTGATGCAGAAAAAGCAGAATTTGACAGTGTGAGTTTTCTTGATACTTGGCTTACCATTGAAAGTGCGTTGGGGCGTAGGTGACAATCTGTCCTTACGCCTTCGTGAAAAAGCCTGAGAGGAGCACAGACATACTCAGCTGAGTCCACTGCGTGTGAATATTACACCTCAAGTTACTTCCTCTAATTGTTGCTTACCACATTCAGGCTGAATGCTGCAAGGACGGCGAGGGTGACTAAAAGGTTCATCTTCACTTCTGATTTCACTTCTCCTTCTTGGGAATATTTTGGTCTGGAGGTAGCCTGAAAAAGAATACAATTTACAGAAATGGAACGAATCAAAACAGGATTTAAAGGTCCCGTGGCCTTATAAGGAGTTTAGTTTTTGGCTCACAACAGAAAAGAGACAAGTGTGACCTCTCACACGTGGTTTCATTCAGCTTCAGTTCCCACACTGTTTTATTTCTGGCAATTGCGCTTGTACATTTATTGCTGAGAAAAAAAACTGCTGCAGAGGTTTTGATGTGAGAGCAGCAGATAGGGCATGCTCACTTTGTACCATAAACAACATCTCTATCTGTACAGCGAGCGTAATATCAATTTAGGCTAGCTGATAACTGCAAAGCATTTGCAAAGCATTTTGTTTTGCATTGTGTACAATTGAAACATTGATTTTCTAGATATTTTCTGGACAGTATCATGATAATAATGGCTAAATTTTTACAAAGTTAAAATTTACTTTCAGTGCAGAACTTCTGTCACCATACACTAATAAATATTAGTCTCTCTGTGTTGATGTCCCTTCTACTTTTTGTGTAAATCTATTCTGCATGTATGTTGACTATCTATCTATACTTCTGTCAACCTGATTGTTGACATATTGAGGTTGTCATGCGCTGTACAGATTGTACCGCGTCGTGAGACAAATTTGTGATTTGTGATATTGGGCTGCGTAACTAGAGCTCACCTCATACAGTGAAGCCTATAATTTACGAAATGTCACAGGCTTGGAAGCTTTGTAAGAGATATATTTACCTTTCCGTCCAAACTTGCGATCCCTCTGATGCTCTTTGTTATTTCTTTCAGCTGAGGCGACGGCTGTCTTCTGACTGTTTCCTCTGGTATTCTCAGATTCCTGTTGCCAGTTGTTCTGCTGCTGCAGTCCTGAGCTCCCTTCCTTTAAAAACACACAGGCTGCAGATGGGAGGAGTTTATAAGGACATATGAAAACATCACTACCACTTAAATTGCTGATCAGCCAAATCTTGACCAAAGTATTTGTCATGTCCTGTGACACAAGTAATGATCACACCCCTTACCACAGAAATACAGCCAAAATTAAAACATCCTAACATGGTCATATGTAAAATGTAAACCGCTGCAGCTGCGGGTGCAGATGGGTATATTCAAAGCTAGATCGAAATGTTTGAGAGTCACTATACCAATGAACTAAATTATATTTTTAAAAAATATTTCACATATTAGAAACTGGAACACATCCTCTAAAGAAAAAAAATTCCCTCTTGTCCAGTCTGTATATCTGAAGTCTCTTTAATCTAGTCTACATATAAATAATGCCTCAATCCATCATGTTCCTGTTGAGTTTCTCCTCAAGTAGCTGTAAAATTAGATAAAGAATTTTTCTACATTACATAGCACTATTGCATATGTATATTGTACATTGTGTGTTTGATTAGTCCAATGCTGCATTTAAACACTTAACAATATATGTACTGTTACAACATTAATAGCAAGAAAAAAAATCTTTATTTC
>JAUZTA010000004.1:11273164-11286815 GCA_034780835.1 Ctenochaetus striatus
GTTTGATGAAAATTAATTGAAAATTCGTCCCATGCATATTTTTTTTTCACTAACAAAACAAACATCTTTTGTATGCTACGTAAAACACATATAAAATTTTAAATACATACCATTCTACTCCACGAGAGAATTGCTGATTATGATTACCATATCCTATCGTGTACTATTACTCGGGCGCTCCTGTTTTAGCGCGCTGCGCGTTCTCGCAGCCCTCTGCGTGAGCGAGCCTGCATCGTCCGTGACTTCCTTTCATCTTTCCTCCGAATGCAAAAACATATGAGAGGATAAAACAGCACACAAGGACACAAGGTGGGTTCACACCGTTAAGACGGACTGGTTAATATGGTTGTGGATCTACATCTACATGCGTGCAATGCATTTCTTTTTGCATGAGGGTGATTCTTTTGGCTAAAATAGAGCAGCGTTCAGGCTTATTTGTGACAAAACATTGACATGAATATTATGCACGCATGCATGCATTTGCACTGTACATGCATCCGTATGTTATTAGATATCATACGTACAGTGATGATTTTTTTGTAGTGTCTTCTTATTGGCCCAGTCACCTGTCAAATCTCTACAGTGCATTTGAAACAATGGCCTATTTTAACAAACAAACATGCCATCTTTTTTCATTCTCATCCATGGACAGAATATTATTTCATGTATATATGTACTGAAAACCAATAGCAAATTTTCTCTGCAGATATCTTAACTGACCTACTTTGCTGGAGATGAGCAACCTGCAACACAGAAATGTGTCTTTATGCAGATCATATAAAAATACACTGAACAATACAAGGATATCTAATGTTTGAGGATCAGTAGTACAATCTGAGCTCTCCGTCCACATTGAAAACACTGTGTTTTGGATAATATTGTGAATTTACTGAAATGTTATGTCAGCCATATCAAATGAGACTTCTTTGTTTTACAGCTACATATACAATATTGATGTATAATTAGTAATTTTTTTCATATAAAAGGTTCAGCAGGTAGACCTAAAATGTGCCTCTCCATTATGTCCTCCTTGTGCACAGATGTCAGGAATGAACCAGGTGGTTGCAACATGCTGGACTTGCCTCCTGCTTTCTGCTTTCCTGTGTGAGCCTGTGCTGTCCAAGGGCGGGCGTGGGGGTTCCCGGGGCTCCTCTCGGGGCTCCCCATCCCGCAGCTCCACAGCCGGGAGTTACCGGGGAGGGGGGGCATATGGTGGGACACGGTCTCGCTTCAGAGCTGCTGGGCGTTCATCTCCTGTGAGGGTGGCAAGTGCGGCAGCAGCAGGGGCAGCGGTGGCGTTAACAGCGGATAAATGGTACGCCTCTGCCTACCGCCGCAGCAAGGCCGACAGCTCAGAGGAAGAGCTGGATTACTTCAACAGGACCGATTACTTTGATGCACTCATGTCAGGCTCAACTAATAACAAATCTTATTT
Organism: Ctenochaetus striatus; assembly: GCA_034780835.1. Taxonomy (NCBI): domain Eukaryota; kingdom Metazoa; phylum Chordata; class Actinopteri; order Acanthuriformes; family Acanthuridae; genus Ctenochaetus; species Ctenochaetus striatus. The sequence continues at coordinate 11,274,600 of JAUZTA010000004.1, forward strand.
CTCCCAGCTGTTTTCTATTATTATTGCAACATTTTTCCCAAAATATGGACTCTTACTGGACAGCATACTGTAGATGTTCAAGTTATTTTTTGGTTTAATTCCTGATTCAGTCCAGAACCGAGCTTTGGCTCTGGATCTGACTACAATGTGCAGGACTGGCTGGAACCTGCACCAGGAAGACCAGGTAGAGGTGCAACACAGTGGTGGAAGCACACAACAATTACAGAAAAACATAAGCTGTACTGTAAGTTTTTAAACATAAAATCATCTGTACCACAGAAAAATGTACATACCAGCACAGTATTTTAATGTGACATTTCACCTCTTAAAAAATGCACTTTGTTAAATCTACACGTCTGTGAGACAAAAACTGAGCCAAACTCAAGAATAAGAACAGGCAGTTCCTTTATAAAAGCTTTACTCCAGTATCTAAGAACATTTTTGTATCAGAAAAATCTCACCAGTTTTTATTGAGAGTAATCAACCCACTTGTGCCAATATCGACTGTACTGCCAAACTCAGTTGTAACATAAAAATCTACAATTTTTATAATATGCACAACAAATGCAAATTGAAGGACCAGTTTTAACCAGTCTCAGGCCAACTGAGGTTAATTATTTGTTATATAAGCAGATTCGGATTGGAATGAAATTTAAAGCTTGGAGTTTGTGTCAGACACCAGAGTGCAGATTCAACCGGTTGTTCTCCTGAGTTTTCTTCAGAGTGAAAGCACCAAGTTGGCACAAGCATTATTCTCACCCTGACAGAAAAAGTGTCAGGTGTTACTTTTTTAAAAAAAAAAATATCCCATTGCACTTTTTGCTGTTAGAAAACAATTTAATTATGTCTTTTGTTTCACTTTTTCTGAAAAACCAATATTCTATACTGGATTTATGGATCTTGCTCAGTAATCTGAATGATTTATGGCAGCAGTCAATGACGTGATTTTTCTCTCCAACATGCTAAGATGAAACAAATGAGTGTTGTTTATCAGGAAAGCTGAAGTGCATTTATCACAATCACCTTAAATTTCCGTGCAACTCATACCCTTTGATAACACTTGAAGTTTAGCTAATTTGTTTCTCAGACTTGTGTACGAGCCACTTCAGGGCTGGGAGGGACACATGAAACCAAACTGCTGCTCTCACTGTTATTCATGTCTCTGAAGGTTTTCAGCCTGTCCATAATCCAAAAAGAGCTTTTTACCTGCAGTAGACACTCAGGAGCAACAGACTGTTCCACATCGATAAGTGCACTCTATTATATATGTTACAACACTTATTTATGTACATAATAAATACAGAATTTGTTATCACTGTCTTTATGCTAATAAATACCCTCTTTAAACCCTACCAGATGTGCGCTTCATGTTTTTTTTAAAGCAAAGCTGAGAAATAATATAGTTAAATTCTTTTATTTACAAAGGATACACATCTTTGGTGACTTTTTACATCCTCAGACTTCAAGTCCACAAAGTGTCAAAGGCATGAACAGAGACTAAATATACACTCTTGATGACATCTAAATCCTTCCAGGCAAACAGGTAAAACTCAGAGACAGTCCAGTTATTTTCATTCAAGTGGCTCAGGTCAGTCCAGCATTACTTGTCCAAGTTCTCCTTTCCTGAAGGCTCTTATGAAATCATAAGCTGCTGCTGAGTAGTTTGGTACAGTGACGGTAATGTTCCCTGAGGGAGACGAGTGACAAACATTTTTCATTAAACTTGGAGACATTGACTGATTGATTGATATTACTGAGAATAAATTAGTGTTTTTGGTAGAAGCACTGTAGCAACACTTCACCATACATGTGAGCTGGTTTGGCCTGACTCTGCATGTCAGCTGTGCCATATTTGCATCTCCATCACAACAGAAAGGTGTGTCTTTTACTGATGACACATCTGTCTTGAGATGCTGACGTTCAGCTCTGTTTGCTATTGCACTGTGAATGTTAAGCTATCTATCGTCATGTATTTTCAGACTGTTGTTACTGTTTTTCTCAGCATCTTCTGTGCTATTAACATTTTCTTACCTACTCCAGTTATGGCTTTTACCCGTTGAGTCTTTCTGAGTTTTACAGCAATGTGTTTGAGGACATGCTGGATGTTGTCACTTGGCTCCTGGAGGTCGTATTTCTCCACATATCTGCATATAAAAAAACACACACACAATAACAGTTATGTGAATTAAAAATAAACACTCTGATCACATGAAGTTTACTTATTTGTAATTTAAGGAGAAAGTTCACACCTGAACTTCCCAAGCCTGTTTAGAGAAAACAGTAAGTAGTCAGCAATAATATCTTCCCCCACCAAATGGTCCAGAATTGTTCCTAGAATGAAAACATTAAAAAAATATCCATTAAGCACATCAGAAAATCCTCTTTCATGGACATATGTAGCAGCAATTGCACTGGTTACAGTTAAACAAAGTGTCCAAGTGGAGTTTCCTGAATGATGGTGATTCTTATGTTGTAAAATAATTTTTAAAAATCCTGTTTCTGCTCACCACACAAAGCCAGCTTCATGCCTGTTTCAACGTTTTCAATGTTAGGGTTCAAGACTCCTGGTGTATCCAACAGATGCATTATGGGCTGTGCACACACCTGAAGACAAAGGCAGCTTCAAATAATGTATAAGTACACACACCAAAACACACAGATGCACATGTCCTCTACACTCACCTGAATTTTAGTTAAGACCGCTTTAGTGATACCCGGCTCTCCACCCACTCGAGATGCACGACCTGAATTTTGTGTTTAAGTACAGTATTTGTTTCTGAGGAGGTTCAAATGATCTTAACCATTATAGTCAATGTCAATGTCAAACACTGACTTCTACATACCTTTTTTCAGGTTTGTTCTTCTTAGTGAGTTGATAAGAGATGATTTTCCAACATTGGGCACGCCGATCACCATAAGACAATACTTTGTGCTCTGAAAAGAATTTTATGTTTTATAAGCATTATCTTTAAAATTTGTAGTGGTTGTGGTGGTCCTTTAAAAGTTTAAACCAATTAGGTGTCAGTCAAAGAAAGAAAGGTAACATCTGAAAAGTCTTTGAGGGCATGAGACACTATAATTAGGGTCTGCTGACCTCGTCTCTGTTAAATCGTGGTCTGCTCTTAATAATGTCCACCACCATTGGAACCAACTACAAAAAAAAAGGAAAAAAAGAAAAAAATGTACATTAAAAATGATAATTAATAATATCTGTAAACAGTGAAGTGCTAGTACAGAGTAAAGACGATCTTTACCTTTTTAATGTTTTCATCTCTCTGCCTTAAAGAGTCTGTAAAGAGAACATTCCTCACCCCCTTTTTTTCAAGCGTCTTGAGGATTCTCTGCAAGTAAAAAAAACGTCATTTTTTCCTAGTTACTTTTCATGGCTGATGACATGAGGTGCAGATGAAATAGCAGCAAGACTTCTGACCTGCTTATTTGACAGATCAGCGAGGTCCATCTTGTTGAGAATTAGCACATGTGGCTTGACATCTAGTGTTTCCTGAAACACAGGGTTTCTTCCAGAGAAGGGAATATGCTTAGTGTTAAAGAAAAATATCAAACAGCTCTAGTTAAACCTCTGCAGTAAACACCAGCTTGGTCAAAGTAACCTGTTCTGGTTCCCATGGACAAAAATTCATATGTGCAAGGTGGTAATTTGCTTGAATGCATTAATTCGGAATATTCTTCACAAAACTCAAGTCTACACAAAACTGAAAAATGAAGGACTTAGAATTAAAGACTGGAGTGCTAATGTGTGCTAAATATTGGTATTCAAGCCTTAAAGTAGACTAGAAACAAACATTGTACACTCTGTAGTTCTATAGTTCACTATTGTTAAAATCTTGGACCTGGTAGTCTTAGCAGATGAGTATATTCAACCAGTAGTTCAGGCTTGTTTTAATCAGCTCTGATAAAACTCAAAAACTGATGCATCTTTGCCTTTTTTTGACACGTTTTCCTGTATTACTTAAGGATTTTAATATGACTGCAGCTTATTCAAAAACCTGAAAAATTCAATTATCTGATAACACTTTATTAACACTTTTTGTGTTGTTATTCTCCAGATTTTGTTATTTGTAATTAGATATTCTACTTGACTGTTTAATTATGTTATATAGTAAAATTTGCTTCCTTGTACTGAAAAATATATCATACTGTTAGGAAGCAGGCATCTTCTTGTAAATTATATATTTTTATAGTCCTAATGTTAAGATTACATTTCCTGAGTTAACTGACATGGCAAATCAGTCATTTAATTTGTTAATTTATTTGCCTTATTATTTTTAACATTACAACAGTGAAAAGGATAATCTAGCATCATGGATCTCTATGATGCAGTCCACACTCTTCAGACTTGCTCTCATCTGCTTGAGTCCTGCAAAACAGCCATTAATTTAAAACAAACAAAAAAAACCCATTGTAATACCGGACCAGTACGTTAACGTATAAGTGCACTCAGGATTTCTTGCTCAGCACAAGGTACAAACACACGTTTCACATATTCTTGAGATGACTTTAACTAGCCGTCACCTTTAGCCATGTGTCCGGGGAACCAGTGAGCCACTTCCCGTCCACCGAAGTCGAAAACGGTTCTGAACTTGTCGACATTACGGAGACACTGGATCAGTTTCATGGCTGCTGGGAAACTAAATACGTCTGTATCAAATTTACATTGTGTTAATAAAATCGACTATCTACCATTTTTCTCTGCTTGACATGCTGTGGATGTGCTACTCTGTTTACATTCCGACCTCAAATTTACAAACTTCTTCTTTTATTTTTTTTTCCTTTTAGTTTACACGCTGCTGCCCCCTTCAGGATTAAAAAATAATAATTTCATCACCATTTTACAGACCAGCGCTATTGATGGATGACCTGAATAACTGATTTTGAAATCAGTTGGTGGTTGAATTGATCAACAACAGATTAAACAGTAAAACAATAGTAATAGTAAAATCTTTTGATTTAACAAAAAGTCCATTTGTTCTCTATATTAAATCGATTAAGTTTGTTAATTAATTTGTAATTCAGACTAATTTATTTTATCCATAGTGCCTGCGCTGCTTTTCCTGTGCTGTTTGACATGCTCTTGTGACTCTGTTCACCATTTGCATAATACTGATAATTGCTCACAATAACAAGTCAACTTGACTTAGTAGGGTGGGTCCCAACATTAACCTCAAACACCTACAGTGCCAGCTTCTTCCTAGAATGCTTGGGGCAACAAAGTTTTATTCTTTTTTTAAGGTTTGGGATACACCATAGCCATGTTTATTCCACAGGAAATTTGCCCAGGTGCTAAGCATTTATGGAGGAACTCAGTGAGCTTCCACAGCAGGGACCAGGGTTTAAAGTAAGTGTGAGGGACAAAAGTTCTCCCAAAACATCTCTGCTAGGGGGGTTAGGTTGTTCGAAAAGTTTTAACATGTTTGGGTTACTTTTTAAACTTTAACATCAGGGTCTGTTTTTTTTCTTTAGCCTGACCCTTTTGAATCTTTTTCTCATTCTGAGGGATTTCTGGCAGGGGGGGTCTCACTAAACAACTGCAAATCTGATAGTACTGATTAAAACTGGAATTCTTTATGCATGTTTCATGATATTATTAAAAAATGACTGGAAACAAAGTATGTTAAGTTCAAGTCAAGGTTAAGACAACATATTGTGAGACAATAAAATACAACATTAGATTTTAAATAAGTAAAATCCAACTTTATGAACAGTTTTGCACATAAATGCAAAAATTTAATTTACTCATTGACTGGTCAAAAAAATTTAAAAAATCGTTTATACATTTATAAATCATACACAATATATGACAGTGAATTAGATTTCTTAAAACTGTATTGTTATTCAGCTAAATTGTAAACAAGAATATTTAATATCATTGATATTTATTCATATTCACTTAATATACATCTTCACCAGTTATCATTTAAAACTGCATCTGTAATGTATTTACTTAAAATATCATCACTGTATTGATAACTTCTATGAATTTCTTGCCCAAGTTAATATTATCAGCCAAAGCAATGCGCATTTTAATGAACTTAAATCAGTAGTGCAATACCTCACCAGCTGAGAAGCTTAAAATAGTTTTTTGTCAAAGTAGCACTTTTCTCTTAAAGTTTTGAATTGGGTGCCTTGGATGGACTGGTGGAGGAGTAGTGAGAGATGAGTCGGTCAGCCTCTCTCCACCCAGTGAGGACAGCTCCATGGACGGTGGAAAAGTAGCAGTGGTGAGTAGCCTCTCCAGCAAACAACACCTGAAGGGGCTGAAACAGACCAAATAGTTTAAAATAAGAGTCTTAAACTGTAGTTAATTATCTACCTGTTGGTGTGTGTACATGATGCATAAAGTAGTGTTTGAGTGTGAACATAAAGGTACTTGTGCCTGTGATCCCTTCGTGGGCAGGGGCTCCATCATGTTCTCCAGGTCCTGCAATGAACAGCCTAGTCCAGGGTGAGTGTAGGATCCACATGTCCAGGGATCATTAGACCACTGGGAGCGCAGGATTCTCCTCGGGGTGACAGTAGGGTTACCTGAACACACACTGTTAGTCTACAAAAACTGACAAAGATGATTCTAAAATGATGAATGCTTGTGACGGTTTGCAGCTACCTGTAAAACGGCGAATGAGTTGTGTGATGCTTTGCATGACCTCCTGTTCAGACAGAGTCTCCATATATTCTCCCTCATGCCCAGCAATCCAGCCGCACAGAACATGGCCATACCTGAAAGTTTATCCAAAAACAGTACTTAATTTCCAATTAATTAATTTACCAGTAACTTCCCATTAAATACAACATAAACGGCCAGGCATGCATCAGCATTTGTGTGTCTAATTAATGACCTTTCAGTAGGTTTGAGCACAGTGAAGCCAAACAACTTCTTCATCCAGGATCTCTGTATATCTGCTACCTGGTCCACTAGGACATCCTGAATCAGAGAGATGAAACAGAAAATTTAAGCATTCATATGTGTCAGATTATTTTTTATTTATGTAACTAGTGTCACAAACTTCAAACAATTCTAAGATATGCAAAAATAGAGAATAAAATAAAAAAGTTACTCAGAGGTGCTTGTGGGGAATAAGAGTCATTTTAAGACAACATCAGGCATTACAGTGATCAATATCAAACTGGTGATCAGACACTGGGGCTCAACACTATTGTGTTAGACTTGATCAAAGAATACCTCATGCTGGATTGTAATGAGGAGCAGGAAAAATCAGTGGGCAAGCAATTGACTAAATAATTCCTTCCTCTTGTCCTGTCATGACTCTCAGTTGTCTCAGCCTTTCTGTGCTGACAGATCATTGTGGCCTGTGGTCCACAATCACAACTCTTCTTTCTTCTATAAAAGAAAGAAAGAAACTTCCCCAAGCAAACTGGTTCATAAAATCTATTTTTTTTTCTGTAATTTTTCCAGCTCCTGTAAGACATCATCATCTCATAGATAGCCTGTTTATTGGGGTGCTTCCCTGGATTTTAAAGGGATGAATAAGCTTTGTTATGGTCACAGGGTGCTTGGTGGAAGCCCAACTTTCCCCTGAAATGTTGGCTACACTGTCTAAGCTTTGACCCTTAAACTGATCATTTTTTCAGTCCACCATTGCTAAAAAAAAACACTTCCAATGTGCCTTGGTGGCAAGAGCTCTCTATGTTGACATCTTATCATGCATTTTCTAGACACAGCTGATGCATAAAGACACCTGTGTAAGGTCTGTTATTCTCATTATTCTGTGCATAGGCTGTTTAAATATATCATATATTTTACAGTGAGCATACACCTTTTTTGACTCTTGGTCTCACCTCATCTTCCCACAAGAAAACGATGACCTCACAGTCAGCATCCCACCACGGTGAATCAAACTCCAAAAATATTTTATTGTTTGTTCCAAAACCAAGTCTCTGGACAGTGTGCAGCTTATGCAGAGGGAGAGGTGGGCTGAACAGGGATGAATGGTGCTTCTTTAGATATCCTGGTGAAACAGAACAAACCAGAACAAGTTATGTTATTTCCAGTGCTGAAGAGCCTAAATTCATGTAGCCTGAGAACTGAAACATACTCTGTATCATGTCAAGTTTGACTGAAATAGTTAAAATTTCTACAATCAGAAGAGAAAAAACATTTCATGCATTGAGGCAGAAAATATCAAGCTGTGTTTGTGGATAAACGCATCTGATTCTACCTAGAGGTACAGTGACAATGACATGATCAGCAGCGATCTTCTCCCCTGAATCACACTCGATAATCACAGGGGTTTCATTCTTCTTGTTGTTCCAGTGGACACAGCGCACGGGTCGATTATAGGTCACTAAATCCCTCGGCAGCTCCGACATCAAGCTTTTTATTAAACTTTCATAGCCACTGCAAGAGAAAGAGAGCAAAGCTTAAGTCAGTCAGACACAAACTGTTTACAGAAAGCAAGTGTGTTGTTTCAATCAGTTTATTAACTGATTATTCTTCTTAACACAGGAACATTTGGGTATTGATCCCACCAGCAAGATAGCACCTTAACTTTCAATCATTAATATGCAAATGTCAGAATAATAATTTCATTCAAGCATAGTATCTTTTAATGGCTGTCCTGTGTGCTTGCATTGTTGGAGTACAAACCCTGGAAATGTACAGTCAAGCCCAGGTAGAGTCTTGTAAAGGCCGTAGCCTCCCAAGCCTACGTCATCCATGCTGTGAGTCCCATTAACACAGCACTCCGTCTTCAACAAGCTAGTGATCATGAACAGTTGCAGAGATCTGGTGGCTGCATCCATGTCTTTCCATTTCTCTGTTTTTCGTTTGTGCACCTGCATCAGATGACAAACATATTCAAGATATTCAAGCCAAACCAGTTGATCAAAGACACTGGCAGATAACAAACAGAGTATCAGTATGATAACTGTAGTCACTGAAAGACATGTACCTCTGACCGAATAAAATCTCCCACACTGGGCACAGGTTCTCCTCCTGCTGCATGAACCTCTGAACATTCACCCAGGATCTCAGCAAACATCTCTTGGCCAGGAGCGATGTCCTCGATACTCAGCTTCCGACCTGCACATGTTGCATGAGCCATTTGATGTTAAATCCTGACAAGCTGATGCAGACCTGCATATTTAAAAAGTAGCTGAGGGAATGAGAACAGTTGCAAAAATAACAAGAGCTCTAGTTATGAATATAGTTTAAAGTCATATGAAACTTGAGTGTGAAAAAGTGTAACATTATAAGATTTGAACTGAGGGCTGAAAAGTGGATAAAACTTAAGAATACAAATGTGTAATTAGCTTATGATTTGAAACATGAGAGAGCAATATGTGAAAATCCAAAGTGCCCTATATAATTTAAAGTTTTGATTGGTTTCCTGTGAAAGCATGAATGAATGGAAATAGACTGCAGATTAATAGGTTCCAATTTTTTTTTTTTACTAAGCCTCAGGAAAAACATTTGGAGCTATGATAATCCATCTCAACATGTAAGAATTTCAAAGTCCCTAATCCTGACAGCTAACAACAGGAAAAGACCAGGAAGAAATTTAATAATACTGACTAAAATCAGGCATCATGTTATGTCTTTAAATTTCACTCTACTAGTCTCTCAGCACCTTATATACAACTTTCTACAGTTGTCGCTGAATGATTCAAAGTCCATCATTTTTTCTTGTTGTGTCAGAAAACTATCTTGAGAGATCAGTCTGCAGCGAGTAGGTTATGATTTTTTAAACATCTGGGGACCTGAACTGGTGAAGAAGTTGGGAACCCAGGGGGGGTGTCCTTCGCAGTCTATGGCCTGATTCTCCGGGGTGAGGGCCTCTGGATCTAGGAGTCCGTACTGACGGGCCAGACGAAACACTGGGTTCTCCTCTGATGGTCCATGGATCCAGTTTGCCCCGATCTCAACTATTTTATCACCTATGAAAAATATTGTGGAATTATGGCAAAGAAAATACATATTCTTTTTACTTTGTAGCAGCTATGTTATTTAATAACCCTGTTATAATTACATCTGTTCAGTATGTCACACATAGGCGTATAGGGTGTAATATAAGTTAATGATAAATTTTACTTTAGGTGACACAGTACCACTGTTGTTCATGTTTTCGCGTAGAGTCCCACTTCGTACAGGGTAAATAATTACTAAGAGGTTAACATTACGCAGCCAAGTGGCCACAACCAGTAGTTACACTTACACAAAATGTTATTACAATCTAATATTTGTATGCTATCTGCTGAGCTCAGCCTCGCTCTATGGACCAGATGAAGAGTCAAAGCGCATTGTGACATACAGCAAAACAACTACAAGGTAACTTCCTGCGAATAAAACCGTGACCTCTGATACTTCCACGAGAAAATGTTGATTTTTCTTGCCTCTGTCTCAAAGGGGAAATGCAGACAAAGTTGTAAGGAGTCTTGGGTTGCTCACCAAGTCTGCCTGTTTTTATTCGTCCTCCGCTTCTTGTTGTCGCCTCTAGTATCCGCACGTGATGAAATCCAGCGCTCACGAGCCTGTGTGCCGCTGATATACCAGATATTCCGCATCCTATTATGACTATTTTAGCATTTGTATTCATTTTTTTTGACTGAGTCCTCTGCGCTTCAGGCGGTTCAACCACTTACTGATAGCGGAAAACGCAAGAGGTGATGACCAGGGCAACGGAAAAAAAGGTTTTCCGGTTATGAATTTCAAAATAAAAGATGAGTCTGGGAAGTGGAAGTCCGTAATCGTCCTCAGCTGTGGTTGCCCTAGTTATAATAACGTAAAAAAATCGCTCAAAACGGTATATGTATGCCTGCAAAGTATAATGTGTGCGTTCCAGTGTTGAAATGCCATGTTGTGCAGCCACAACAATATTGTGCATTTGTACTCCTGATAAGTTATGTAGGTATGCTATAGTGTGTCTGGGGAGAGTGGGTTAGGGGTTATAAGAACAAAGAAGATAATGAAGAGATTAATTAAAAAAAATACATAATCTGTACTGTGCCATTTCTTCAGTAAATAGAGAAGAAAAAGAAAGAGGTAAATGTCAAGCCTCAGTCATTATTGATTTATAGTCTTTAGTATAATTAATATTTTTGATTGGTGTTTCCATATTTGAATAAAATCTGCAGAAATGCCTCTGATAGATGAAACATGATGAATTGCCTGCTCTGGCGTGGGCCATAATGCAAGACACCCCCTTTAGATTACCTTCAATTGGAGAAATGGGATGCTGTGCCACATTGACTGCACAGCACAAAGTGTGTTGGCCTCTATTTGGATGATCAAACGGTTAATGGCTCCCTGTGTCTTTTAAACCACAGAATAAGAATGGTGTAACTTTAAATCTGAGATACACACCTAAATTGTGTCTACTGTCACATTACTTGGCCTTCATCTGGATTGCCAAGGTTCAAATTTGTGTAAAAACCAGAGTACCTGTGTTGATCACTGTGTTGGTCAATACTACTCTTGTCTGGTGGTACCTGATGAAGTTCAATGATACCTACCAAGGTACTACTATGATATACAATGGTGGTCTAAGTACATAAGTGGGCCTCAGCAATAGGTAATCTTGTAGCTTCTCTGAAACCATTTAATGGTTGGTGGGGGCGTGGAGCTATTATGCTGTAATTCAGCGGGACTTTTCTACTTTTCTACTACTTTTCCCAAAGACCTGCTGTGTTGACATTTGTTTAAACACATTACTTCAGAATTATGTAAGCTGTCTGCAGGAATAAAAGAGATTTTTTCCAACGGGTGTGTTGAGACAGTGACTCAAGACTAGGCGTGAGAGCAAAGTTAACCTCAAGGCCATTGTCATTTTGGTTGATATTGTTCCTTGTCAAGGATGTCAAACCAGATTTTAATTAAGATTACATAAAGTTGTTCTGGAACTTTTGGGTTCCCATGAAAGATGCCAACAAGGCAGCTGCCCCTGGGGCAAAGTTGACTCATGTATTGTGCCCTGTTCGCATTTGATCCCAAGAACACTTCCTGCAATAAAAGTAAAAAAAAAAAAACAAGAAGGATTATTCAGCAACTGTCAGGTTCACTTAGAAAAGTAGAAAAATTCTAGCAACTTGACAACACACCAATAGTCTGTTATCTAATAGGGTAAAGTTTAAGCCCAATTACAGTAAACATTACTGTATGTAACATTGTAATGCTGCACAAACATACGCTTATATATGTAAGCAGGTCAATAAAAATGTTTACTGTTGCTTGCTTAAAAAATG
>JAUZTA010000004.1:11305974-11316278 GCA_034780835.1 Ctenochaetus striatus
AAGAAAAACTTCTGGAGACCTTTCAGTACTATTCTCAACAAGATTGAAGACCTGTTGTAAGGTTCACACTGGCAAAAAATGCTGAGGACACATGGGGCAATCAGAGCCCCAATTTACTTGCAAAGTAAATGTTCTTATGCACTTGTCCTGCAACTGAGCCAGATATTGTTCAACATGCATTTCATTCAGTTAGATATGTTTTGTTTCAGCTCACATGTCACATCCCAACACAAAAGCTGAGTGGTCTGATAACTTCTGACCAGATTTCACAGATCATGTTAGTGATTACCGGTTCCATGTTGGTTTCATGTTATGCAGTTTTGTTAAAGTATGAATAACATAAAAAAATAACTAATAAATGTTAAAAGCAAGACTGAAGTTAGTGTAACTTTGTAAAGCTATCATGAAAATTATTTCAACAGATTATTGTATTTCAGACTTTTTAATGACCAGCAGAAACCCCGCCCTAGTAGTACGACCATGTTGACAGTGTGGGTTTATATTTTATTTAGTGCCAAAATCATTAAGGCATCTATTTTTATTGCTGCATTTTGTCGTAAAGGGACCAGCCGTTATTCAGAACACAATGCAGTACTGCTTTGTTAATCGATTTTTTTCTCTTGCAAAGGCAAACTCTCTTTCTAGAGTTTCACCTTCAACACTTCAGTTCATTTCAAAAACCAGGTCAACAATCCCAGCTGGTTTTTTGTTGGTTAGGTATTGTGCAAAGTGTTTTCTTCTGATGTTGCCGCTCTACATTGTAACAAAGAAATCACCAAAGCAAATAATTTTTTTTTCATCTTACTGTTGTGATTGAGAAAGGGAGATAAGATTGTACAAAACGTTGAGCACGCAATCAAACAAAAAAAAAGAGGACCTGCCTGACCTGCTGATGCACATTATTTAAGGAATTAAAAAACAAGAAGACAAACAAATGTGGTCAAACAGTGAAACAAGACGTCATTTGACATTTTGCCCAGTCATACCTCAGAGAGGTCTCCGTTCTTGAGGTGCGCTCGGGCCATGCTGTCCAGCCAGGTCCGTCTTAGTTCGGGGGTGCTGGCATAGGACCTTGCCAGGCTGTACTGGAGGTCCAGCAGCATCTCCGGATCTTTCTCGTGCTCCCTCATCTGGGCCGTGGCCATCAACACTGTTCGGATTCGCTTAGTCAGGCCCTTCACTTCAGAGGGGAACGCTGTGGACTGCACCGTGCAGAGAAGAGCAATCACACGCTGACTTGTGAAAACATTATCAAATTTATTAGTAAAACCAAAGCAGTGGGTCTGTTATTCAAATGCGGCTAGTCCAGACTAACATGTTTTCAGGCTAAAGTCATCCTATCTATTCTCATCCAACTAAGTTTACTGTTTCAAGTGTAGTTTGAGTGTTGATTTGTTACAGTTTTTGAAGGACCCCTTCCAGGATGCAGAGGGGCTACGGACTCAAGTGCACATGTCTGAATTTATGCACTGTTTATTGTGTTTTTGTTATTTATATTTTAAAACTTGATGTTTTCACTCTACCCTTATTGATAATCAATCAGGGCCATAACTGTGGGAAGGCTGTGGGTGAGCTGGAGCCGACAGTGCTCCCCTATGCAGGAAAAATCTGAGAAATATGCACACAAAGTCTTCACATAAACAAATTATGACTGTAAAAGTTCACTGTGTTTAGAAGATATATACATATACAAATGTTCTCTCTTAATTGATCTGTTTGGGTCGTTGAGCTTTGCTTTAAGTGTTACACATATATGATAGTATTTTTTTTAAATAATTTTTGTCATGTATAGGATTAGGTAATTACATTACAAAACTTACAAACTGTAAATTACATTGTGTCAACCATACCAAACGATCACAACTGTTTCCCAACAACCTGCATGTCCACTTCTAATTCTTAACCACATTAAACTTAATTAAAAAAAACTCTCTGGAAAGCTCTGAAGATCATTAACATTCTAGGTGATGTAAATGGGTTTTAAGACACATTAAGCTTTGGGATGCTCCATCATACTTTTTACAGTAGTGAGCGCAAACATGTTCAAAAACCCTTTACACAGTTTCACCAGAGAACCTTTAACGGCCTCTTGCAAGAGAGGCTGCGACCCATCAGCTTCACCTCCTACAGTGTTTGCAGTTTAAACAAACTACATTTGTCAAATCGCACTGCTCCATTTTTAATATCACAACAGTGAAGGGAGTGCTTGAGAAACGGGATCCAAAAGCTGGGATAAAGAGAGAATAAACACAGACACAAAGATCTGGACCACAGATAGGCTCCTTGTTGTTTCTTTGCTGAATCCTTTCTTGGCTTGTCAGGGAACCTCGGGCTTTTCAGGACAGACATAATGCTGAGAAAGGTATTGTTTAACTGTTTCATTTTTCTTCCCCGTGATTTGATCCTGCTTTCTTAGCTCCAGTGCGATGGATTTCAGTTGGGAGTGTTGATGATTGCCAAATAGATAAAAGTGAAATATCAATATCTTGTTGCAACACAATTTATAATATCACATGCACTGTTCTTGCTTTACATGGAAAGTGGTATCCATGCATCTTATTGCCGGTCGCCACCCAACATAATAATAATAAAAAAACCTTCAGTGTTACTGAATTTTTTTGTACACCGTTTAAAACTATGATTAGAGACTCTCTCTAGCTTTATTTTAGTGTAATTTATATGCCCAAAACAGAGAAAAACATGCAATCAAGATCAAGTTTACTGGTAGCATTTCTCTTTCAAATTTTCTATAGATATCAAGATAATACCATTGGTGTAAAGTTTTTAGACCATGATATTTGTGTTGGAATAAACAAATACTGCAACAGCCCTCATTTAGAGCTGTGATAGGTTAGACTTTGGTTTGGTTTACTGCTGCTGTACCTTCATGGCCTTGTCACTATTTGCAAAGTTGTTGATGATGGAAAGAGACTCCTGGAAGCGAGAACTGCCGCTCAGGGCCACGTCTGAGATCAGCTGGCTCACAGCAATGATAATCTGAAGAGACACAAGGGAGAAATGAGAATAAAGTTGGGAAATGAAAAGAGGGGAGGAGAGGGGGAGAGGAAGAAAAAATAGAAGAAGAAAAAAACTGCTTGCATGAGCAGTGATAGTCACCGCAAAAACCAGGAAGCAGACTGCCAAATACTGACCACACCACTGTCTGTCTGGGAAGTGATCACTAAGTGGTGAGGTGCAAATTCAGCTAAACATGAACACTGAGCACAAAGGAAAGAGAAGAGAGTGTTTCAGATTTATGTCACACTGCTGCTCCTCTTGTCATCTTCATACAGTTCAAGATTCAAATGCAAACTCCCCTGATGAAGCTGTTCTTTATCTGCATGAAAATCCACCAAGATGCTGTTAATCACTGAAGCAACAGCAGCACCTATCAGCCCTCCTCCCTCGCTTCAGTGACCTCTGCCCACCTCCACTTTCATCCGGGGAAACTGCTTACAAAGTAGGTGCTTTATGGGATGGTCAGTCTATCTCTCATACATATTTATACACAATAATGGGTCTATAAATATCCCATAACTTAAAGGATTCCAGTCTGTCACACATTATTATGAATTATTCAACCGCTGCACATGGCTGCGCAGGAGACAGACCAGAAGCTTAGCTGTGCAGAGATGATAGAGGTCAATGTATTCAGGTGATGCTCAGATTGAGAGTAATTTACATTCTCTTCTCTGGTGACTAAAATTGCGTCTTGCGTCTGTGTGGAAGCTCCATCGGCGGACAAAGAACCTTCACTGCAGGTCTGCTAATTGGTTTGATCATCGCGAGATTCGCATCCAATTATCGCACCTACTCCTGCAGCTGCGCCCGAAGACAATCCATCGCCACGCGTAAAAATGTCAAAGAGGGCTCCAAATGACGCGCACCATGCCAACACATGCAAAACGCGTCTCCTTCCACAAACACCTCAGGTTTAAATGCCAACTGGAGTGGGACATTTATCAGTAAATCACTTGCTTCAGAGGCACGCATTCCTACTACAGCGATTACTGTGATTACTATTTGGTTTTTAAAGCTACGGCAGAATAAAGCTGACGGTAAAGGAAAGTTTTGTACCAGGCACCACTGCATTTATATACTAAATACAAAAAAACTGAAATAACACCCTTAGGAACCTGCATCCAACTTCAGTACATCTTTTGACCAGAGTATTTTGTTGATTTCGGGATTAAATGGATGATTACATCCGCTACAGTTCATCGCTTCTTGATCTTTGCGTATAAAAATAATCTGCAGTATATTAAATGAGTTTGGGTCTCACCATAGCAGAGTGCGTCCTCCGTCCTTTTCCGTATATCCACCAGAGATGAACCCCGTTCCTTCATGCCTGCCCGGGCGTGCGGTATTCAGAACTGGAAAATTAAACTGACAACAGAATGATCCAATAGAAGGCCGCACTGATGCGCCTCAACCAATCAGATTTTACTGTGGGCGGGGTGAATAGATCAGGGTTGCATACCTCTCTCCTCTTCATCATGATACCTCTGCTTGGTCTCATCAGTCACACTGCAGTGTCTTGACAAAAGAATGTTGGAAATTCAGCTCAGAAGACTGAGATCAAAGTTGATTATACTATTTTTTTTATGTCTGCGTAGAATCTATTTTATATATGTTCATTTAATGCACTGTATGCACCTCTTGTACCCTGTTGAGCACAAAAAGCAGAATAGCCTTGAATTCCAATTAATGGATGTCAACATTTTTTTTTCAACATAAACAAAATTGGTAGAAGATTTCATTGATCCTTCCAAATAAAATCTGTAAAGGCTCTGGTTTTAGTTATATCATTTTGTTTGTTTCTAGTGATTTACTTTGTTGTGTTTAATTTTATTTTCACATTTTTGTTCTGTGAATGTTTGGAAATGTGTGTGTCTGTCCTTTGACAGAAGCCAATCAAAGCAAAAATCCATAAACATGCAAAGAAATGTTTGCCTTTATATATTCAGTGATAAGAAAATCCAACTCTTCTTACTTGACATTCACTAAGGCACTTATCCAGCTTTGTGGGGATTTTTTCTTTCAGCTAAGCGGTAGAGGAAGAAGTCCCTGTGACCTGTTAAGATTTGTTTCACCCATCCTGTTTTTGAGCCTGGGTCTTCCATCTAGGAAACTATTGTAGGGTGGAAACAAAATGTAGGAAGTCTCCTTCTCCCTTTGTCTGAACAAGATTTATGATATTACGCACACAGAGGAAGTAAGTTGTTCCACCAGCTGAATAACTTCCCCCCACAGAGAACTGCTCATTCTTAAGGACATGGATATGACAAAGTTGGTGGAAAAATTAGGGGAGCGAACTGAAAATGCTGACATTCCTTTACTCCGTTAGTGGGTCACTCATCTGCTAATTGAGCAGAGATCAAAGTGGAGCTGATAATAAGAGCCCCACTATGGGCCGATGAGCAGCCGAAGCAAACTCTGGACAAAGACTCTCTGTTCTCCTCTAAAAACACCAAAACATCTGATATCTCCTGACTGGACTCACATGTCCTGGCTTTGATATACTGTCCCAAAATAAAAAAGCTGAGAGAATATGTGTCACTCTGTAGCTGCTGGGGATGTAATTGGTGTCAAATATGGAGAATAACCTAGTTGTTTAACCTGCAGGCTATTTATGTGTGAGTGTGTTTTCACGTGCCGGTGAGGTGCTTTCTGATGAATGAGCCTCTCTGCTTTTATTGATTCTCTCCTTAGCTTTGATGGAGCAAAGAGATTGCCTCTTAAGGCTACGTGCAGGTTTATATCTACAGTTCAGTGAACAAAAGAACAACAAAATCTGTGGGTGCATGGTGTGTGTTTGTGTATTTGTGTGTATGTGTGTGTTTTGACAGAACAAAACAGTATTGATTTATGGCCAGAACAAAAGATGAATGTCTGTATGGAGAATTGCATCCTTTGTAGCGTGATATAACAAAAGAAAAAACAAATGAAATGTTAATACAGCATTTTCATTCAAGCTTTTGTATCACAAATATGCTAATTTCAGGGTGATTTATAGAGCTTGGTCCTGATCAACACACCCTATTAATATTATCAATGCACTGCAGCATACACATGCTATTAATGCATAAATAATACTTTTAATTAGGTTTTGTATGTGGTACATAAGACATGTTTTGGTGAAGTGTATGCCTATGGGGGCACTCCGGTGGGTGATCTGATGCTTTTCTCATCACCATAATAACGTGAGCACTCCTCCCGGAGCTCCGTCTCCATGGTCACCGCTCGCACATGACAAACACACAATGAGGAGGCTTGAATGTGACAAACGCAAGCACCTGCACAAAGTCTGATGCCTGCTACTCCCGCTCACGTCGGCGCGTATTTTCTCTGACGCTGGACGAATGAAACAGTTGATCTAATTTATTGCCTCATGAATAATGCATGCTGCAGTAACTGGATTGGATTGCTTCATATTAATGTTTGCTCTTCAATCAGTGCTGGCTTTGGCAAAATCAGACTAAAAGCCACCTGCGTGCACATGTAGATACAAATGGTTTAATTTCTTTGAATTTACACAGCTGATGATCAGTAGAACATTTAGTAAAAAAAATTCTAGTAATCTTCGTATTTTA
The DNA here is from genome assembly GCA_034780835.1 of Ctenochaetus striatus. NCBI lineage: Eukaryota > Metazoa > Chordata > Actinopteri > Acanthuriformes > Acanthuridae > Ctenochaetus > Ctenochaetus striatus. The sequence continues at coordinate 11,312,568 of JAUZTA010000004.1, forward strand.
GTGGTGGTATTACAAAGTGCCTTATCAATGAACGCTCAAAAATGCTCAAAAGTCTTATAGTAGCTGTTCAGACATTTCATAATGTTATTTTCAGCTAAAGTTAGCCATAGTGCAGCATCAGCTTGCACTCAGTCAGTGTTGGCAAACTAATGTGCTCTCCTTTGTGTGAGATCAGCAAGGAGCTCAGGCTGAGCTCAGAGGAACGTTCAGTCTCTTATCATAGGTGCAGTGTCTGAGGTGGTGTCTGGCTCTGGCTCACTGTAGCAGTCCATCTCCTCCATCTCTCTCTCCACTGGCTCCTCCCTACCTCGAAAGATTTTCAGCCTCCTTTCTTTCCACCTCCTCCTCTCCATGTCTGGCTCTTTAGATGCTGCTGTCTGTTCTAGCTCCAGCATGGCTTGGACACTCTCTCCTCTATCTCCTGGGCCAAGGCAGCGATCTCTGGTCATGAGGGCCAGCCCTCCCCCTCTCCTTCCTGTCACCACATGGAGGAATGGGAAAGAGCTTTCCGAGGAGGTTCCCTCGGTCACACACACAGTGGTCAGGCCTTGGTCACTGTGGCTCTCCTGTGGCCTTTTGGGAGACTTGATCTTTGTTTTCTTGCTCAGTATGAAGTTGAAAAAGGCTGTGATCAGAAGCATTGTTCCTGCAATCAGAAGATACCTTTTAATTTCTGTGAAAAGCACATTATCAGTTCAGTAAACAGTGCTGTAATTGTCAGTGTAGAAGCTGTACCCGCTGGCACAATTTTACCTGGGATAATGGCATGCCACACCAACACAGGGTGCAAGAAACAGACCACTGACATTATGGAGTAATAGAGGAACTTATGGAAGCCTCCAATGCGAGCCATCTTCCCCCACAGCTGGAACAGCTGCCAGTCTGGAGGACAGCTACAAACAAAGATAAGAGGAAGAGAGGGACTGAGACTCAATTTATAGCCTATTTTATTTCTTATTTTTATACCTGCTCAGACTGAAAAGTCACATTCTTGCAGTTTTTGATTCCTTTTAGAGTACATCACTGATTATCTTGATACTTATATGGCAGAGATGTTGACATTTATGGTTGCTGAAAAAATGACCATGGAGGATTACAAGTCGTATGTGGTTTCCTCTGTATACTTATGCTACAGATGTTGCAGATTGTTTGAGAGAGATTGTGTACTCACGGCAGACATATGGACAGGAGAGTATCCAGGAAATAAGCCATCTCAAACATCATGATGCCAACAGATGACACTCTGGTAGAAGAAAAGAAGTTGAGAGCCAGATGAAACTGATACAATCTCGCTGATATAATCAGTAAACTGTTTTAAACTATGTAAATAAGATCTAAACATGTCATTTTTTGTGTATTCTATCTAAAGCTGTGGGTGAAAATTGTATTTTCTAAATTGTGCAAGATGCGGGTAGCAATTGCCCTTCGACAAACAGAATAAAAAAAATGGATATGGCCTTCATATGATGCAGACTTAGCATTCAGAGGTTTTGTTTGGTGCTGCAGTATACACATGATCCCTCCTCTATTTGTGTTTAAATACAATGATAGCATCTGATCCACTGGACCAGAAAAATGCCCCCAGACTAACCATCATCATGTGTTGCCCTCTTTAAAGAGTTATCGCCAAGTTGTGTGCTTCTGTTTGTGTGTTGAGCGTTCATGTGCATTCGTGTGTCCTGACAGAATAAACAGTCGAGCATTTCTGGTCTCCTCTGGGAGAAGTTTTCCTGTGGCTCTGTGGGAGTTTTGCTGTGAGCAGCCGAGATAATAAGAAGAATCACTGAGGGACCGGCGTCCTTTCTGCCCTCTGCACTTCACTTCATCTCCTTGCAAGTATGTGTGTGTGTGTGTGTGAGTGATTAGGAAGGCAGGTTACATTGCAAGTGTTGTAAATGTTTTCTAAGCACCCTCAGGCCACACATTCTTTACCATATTAAAATTCAGGCGGCCTATTTGTAACTCAGGAATGCTGCCAGTTTAGTCTTAAGTGGGCCAAAGTAAGGAGTGCTTTGATAGTTTTAAAATTATAATGTATATTTGGAGGCAGACTGCAATACCTAGGAACTTACAGAAGGTAGATGCCCAGGCTGTTGAATTCTCCATGTTGTAGGGTCTCCACTCCCACAGCACACAACACTGAAAAGGGGGAAAGGAAGGTAACATTTTAACAATTGTGAGCAGATTCTGTCCACCAGATGTCAGACTTAGTTCATGATTTTCTTGTTAGTTGCCGGCAGGCTTGCAGGAGGATAAAGTGTTCTAAACTTTGGTGATTGAATGTAACCTCTCAAACTTCTGTAAATACTGTTGATATTTCCGCTGTCTTCAAACTTTGTGTTGAGCAGCTTTTCTGATCTTTCACACATTTTAATGTTTCTTTGTCTTGTTGTATCAGCTTTGTTCAGGGTTTTTCTCCCCTCACTGAGTGAAAAACGCTCACTTTAGTTGATTTGAGGTTTACACTTGGGGTGCTACCGCTGAACTGATGACATATATCATATTAAAACATCTTAAGAACACTTTAAGCAGGTAATTGTTGTAATTGTTCACACAATAGACACACCATTTTGGTTAATAGCTTACTGATGCTTGTAATCACCATGTCACTGCTGGTAGGTGAGGTAATTTGAGTGAACACTTAACACATCCCAGATCTTCTGCAGGAGCAGAATCATTAAATTTACAAAAGCATTGCCACCTGTTTGTGAAGTGGTCACTTTATGTCAAGGTATGTTGATCCCTTCTCCATATCTCATGTTTTATAAATGATTCAGAGCAGAATGTCATCTGTCCCTCTATCTATATTTAAACAGTGTAAATGAAAGCACACATTTACTGTAAAAATGGATGCTTGGCTGCAACTAGAAGCTGCTGAAACTGCAAAACTATACTTTCGCTTTATCCCTGACCTAATTGTGGTGGGAAAGGCCAAAAGAAGGTCTTCTAAAGAGAATTTATATTAATTTAATAAATCCATCATTCTGCTCCGGTTAGCTTCCTAATATTTTGAAGGAACAGTTTGACATTTCATAAAATATGCTTTTTCTGTCTCTCCACAAGACATAGATGAGAAGATTCGTGTCATTCTCATGTCTGTATGGCAAATGTGTAGCTACTGCCTGCAGCCAGTTACCTTAGCTGAGCACAAAGGCTGGAAACACAGAGAAAAAGAAAGTGTTGCTCTGTCCAAAAGTAGCAAAATCTGTGGTGCTGGCACCTCAGAAGCTCACAGTTTCACACATTATGTCTTGTCATGTCTTATCCTACCCTCTCAACAATAAAATGTGGTTGTATGCCAGACTATTTCTTGGCCGGGCACAGTTACTTCCTGACATCTTGTCATCACTGTGAGGTTGCCAGACAACCAGTTGATGCCTCTGAAGTTACTGCTCCTCAAAGAGGAATAGTCCAGCTCACACCTCCCGTTAAACCACAGTGTGTTATTTTTTATGCTTCAGTTCTTGGAAAGATTAATCAAAGAATCATAAATTAGACTGTAACTTGTCAAGGCAAGGTGCTCCTTAGCTGGTCGGTTTGTTGCCTTTGGACAGAACCATGTTAGCATTTCTCTCTTTTTCCAGTCCTTAAGCAAAGCTAATTTAAGCTAAGTTAAGTTTAGCAGCTGTAGGCTGTATAGTTATTGGACAGATTTAAAGTGGTATTGATCCTTTCATCTGACTCATGGCAAGAAAACCTGAGTTGTCAAGG